>VDFB02205782.1:152587-199415 GCA_007258455.2 Sequoia sempervirens
CAAGAATTGTTTCAAAATTAAATTATGCAAAGGGTTTTTCCAGCCAAGTTTCCTCAAGATCCAAGACCAACAGTGATAAAAAAAGCTACAACCAATTAGAAGGTGATTAGTGGATTCAAAGGCTTGTCCACACAATACACAAGTGAACAAAGGTGTAATTCCCAATCTGTTTAATCTCATGCTAGAAAGAATTGTCTTTGAGAAATTTTTTAGTAAATTTAAAATAAAATAAAAATTATTGTTGTATCCCATAGTTTGTACCTTATCTTTTCATCCCACCTTTTCTTCTTCATATCCAATATTCTTCTAATGATTTTCATATGGATCTTGTTGTTGGATTCAACTTATCCATTTCCTTGGGGATGATAGGGGATGAGTGGATCAAATCAATTCTATACTTAATGCATAGACTTGAAATACCATATGATATCATATTATCTATAGTGATCCTCATAGGCACACCAAATCTAGTTATGATGATATTCATTAATAAATCTACCATCAATCTTTGATGTAGCATTAGAGGTTAGAATTAAACATGTAAGTGAAAAAAGAGTTGTGTGGATAACAGAGGTCATGGATTATGACATTAACATTAAAATTACTAGTCCTAGAAGTAATGTGTCAATACATGATAACTTGATGTGGATAAATCCTAATGGGTTGTTTCTCAAATGCCTTAATCAAGAATAATTGAGCAAGGTGATGGAAAAATGCCATCAAGGCATTTATGGAGGACATTTCAGGGCTAACACCACTATGCATAAGATCCTTAGAGAAAGATACTAGTGGCCTAATTTATTCAATAATGTGGCTAGAAGGATGAGAAGGTATAATACTTGCTAGAAGTTCGATGAATCCATGCTCTGTTACCATGTTAGAATTTTAAGAAAACATGAGCCACATGATCAAACAATGAACAAATACACCTTCCACACAAGAGATATGCAAACTAAGAATTGCAATATTCCTCTACAAGAAAAAGCTACAAAAGAACCTCAAGAGTCTTCAAGGAAAACAAAAGTCCTCAAAGGTTGAGAATAACATGTAGAACATCATAGAAAAATAGAGAATCTATAGACTGATGTTGAATGATGACTAATATAGTGTTGAAATGAAGAACCCCCTCTAAAAAAAATGATGATTAGGATCAAGATAACAAGAATATGCATGAGTTCCACAATGAAACTACTCAAATTAGATGGAAAACAAAGGAAAAACATCTAGAAATCGAAGATACAAATATCAAGATCCAAGGAAACTATAATCTACATGAGCTCCCCCAACGACACTACTCAAGTCAGATGGAAAACAAAGACAAACATCTTGAACTCAAAGATACAAATGACACATGAAACTGTATGAGCGACCAAAACAACATTACTCAACATGCAAGATGTAAGTAAAAAATACAAGTACCAATAGTCTGAAAAACACTGATCACAAGAGAGATAATAACCTGCATGAGTGTCCCAATCGACACTACTTGAATAAGATGGAAAACAAAGGCAAACAAATGGAACTTGAAGATAAAAATGACACATGAAACTATATGATTGAGGACTTTTGTTTTCCTTGAAGACTCTTGAGGTTCTTCTGTAGCTTTTTCTTGTTGAGGAATATTGCAATTCTTTGTTTGCATATCTCTTGCATGGAAGGTGTATTTGTTTGTTGTTTGATCCTGTGGCTCGTGTTTTTCACAATTCTAACATGTCCCATGTATGATGAGGTGATTGGCAAGGAAGGAGAAGATCTCTTATTGAAAGAGGAGATTAAGAAGATAGAAGAATTATTTGCAGCCAAAGAAAGTGTAGCCATTGTTGTAGATGAACATGTTGCAAAGATAGAGCTTGAGAAGGTTGCAACAAATAAAGAGGGTAAAGAAGATTTACTGTCAATAAAAGAAGAGTGGCTTGCAAAATATGCCGATGGAGGTGAGAAGATAAATATTGTAGCGAAGGATGAAGAAGATGATGTTAGAGCAACAAAGAAGGATGAGGTAAATAATGATTTTGAATTTTAAAATGATGATTATTTACCTTCTATAGAAGAGAATGCAGTTGTAGAAGATAAAGTTGTAGTTGCAAATTGGTATGATTAGTATGTGGATGTTGTGTATTTATGTATAGAGGTTGTAGATGATGGTGCAAGAGGAACTTGGTGGAGGTGGTCGGTTTGTGGTGGGTTGGATCTTATAAAGAAGGAAAAAAGGAAGAAGAGATGTGGTGAAGGAGGATGGTCTATGGTGGATGTAAGTCCGTGAGAGGAAGCATGAATAGAGTGTACACTTGGTGGAGGAAGACAAAAAGTTTCTTGAATAAGTGTTGGAAGAGATGCAGGATGAAATTCTTAACTAATTTTTTAGTGATGGAGTTTGTTGAGGATTACTTGCAATCCAAAAGTGTGGCACTACCACTCAAATCCATTTTATGAATCCATATTCACAATTATTTTTTCATACCTTGGGTGTTTGATGCAAGAGTATCCATGGTCATCAACAATCTTGCATCAACCAAAATTATTTCCTTTCTTTGTTTTGTATTTTCAATAAGGGCTAATGTGTGGGGAATTAATTATTTTAATTTCTAAATATTGTAATTTCCCACTATGATAATTTTTAATTGTAATTTTGGAGTTGAATTTACTTTGGTAAATGTTTCTACAACAACCCAGAGGAATATTCCAACCTAGGCGTCCATTTCAAGGTGGGGACCACTCATCAATGTATGTCCTTGCATGTTGATTTGTATGAGGCTATTCTCTGCTTTGATATAAGCTTCCTCCCACATAGGAATAGAAGGGGTAAAAAGGAGGAGTCTATAGGTAAGGCAAAACAAAAAAAAAGGTGTTCTTTTTATGGATTTTCCTCCAGTGCTACAACTTCAACTGAAGTGCTTTGAATGTGATTGCATGCGTTACACCATGGTCTAGGTAATGGGGCATACTAGAATTACACATCTTTTGTTGTTTATTTATTATGTTGTTGCAAATTAGCTTGTATTTTGCTTGTTTCATTATGGTTTTAAACATTTGGTCATAAGCCTAAACAGTTTTTTAGGATGAAAATGAATTTGAATATTAGACATTATGATATAGTAAATACAGGAGCTACACATTTATCAATTTCAAATTCAGATGTTCTTTTATAGGTTTAGTATTACCCATAACTAATTGTACCAGTAATGCCATGTTGCTCAAGGATAACCCGATTGAGAATTTACAAAGTCCTCTAATTATGTTTTATTTTTTATGATATGTCCCATGTGGGCTTGGCTATTGGTTGTGTTTTCCTATTTTGCACCTGGTACTATTTCTACTCCCCTCTATGTGTTGAGTTTTTATTTTCCTGTGTTGCTTGCTCTTGGGTTCATTTTTATGAATTGTTGTTGATATATGCCTATAGCCCGCTCTTTTCCTTTTAGGTACAAGATTTTTTTTTATGTTGTTTCTCCTCTTGTAGATACAAGACTAGGGCCCCTTAATAGATACCTAAAACTTCTATCCAAAAACATTAATTGTACGAGTATAAATATTTCAGATCATAGGAATTGGATATATCCACATTTTCAACAAAAAACTTTACATGTAAACAACACATTTCAAATTGTGGTGGGCGTATTACCTTGTGAATCAATTTCTGAAACAAAGTGAAAGTCTCCTTATTAAGTAGGCAAAAGTTGCATAATTGTCCATCTCTTTATGTGTAGTTTTGAAATCGCTGCAATAGTTACATTTTTGTCGCTTGATGATGCAAATTTTTTGTATTCACGACCAACAAAATTATGTAATTTTGCAGCATTAAAATGTGTATCTTATTAAATCATGACCAGTGCTAGAATTTGTACTTATAAATAAAACCAACCAAGCAATGAAATCTATATATTGAAATCAAAATCAATATTAAAATCTACGACTTATTAGAGCAAGCATGAATTACTTAAATATTGTGTTGATTACCTTTGTTCAATAAAGAAATAAACTACTCCACATGTGTATAACCTTCATTTTTGGCTAATAGAATCGTCATTATTATTTAAATAAAAATGATAAATTAACTAAGACTATTGATTTGTGAAAGTAGGAAACTGAGTGGTAATAGTGTAATGAAAAGGGGTTAAAATTTTGCCAGCCTTTTTGCTAAGTGATAACCTTGAGAAATGCCTGATTTATGATTTGGTCAAGAGACCATTTATGTAGAATAAGTTACAAAAATGAAATAGGATAATATAAGAATGAAGGACCCACAATCAATAGTAGAAATATTATATGCTTGAGCTTAACACATTTTCATATCTCTATAAACCCACAAGCACACCTTAATGGGATATTTCAAGAAATTATTGAATAATTTGTAACAATAAGTCATTGATGTTTGTGTGGTAAATCTTTCTTGAACTACATGAATCCTTGCTTGTTATAGAAGACCATCTAAAGTTTTCATGAATAGTAGAGCATTATTTTGTTATCCAAATAGTTGGGTTCTTAACCAATGATTTAAATTACACAAATTTATAAGACTATCATGTTGTCAAACTACTGTTTTGGGTAACTAGTGAGCTATATTGCAGATAAAACTGCTCTTAAGTGGTTGAGATTCTTGAAAAAACATTTTTTAGTTTTGTTCATTGTTCTATCACCTTTCCAGAACATATTGAAGTTTTAAATTTGGCCGAGGGACATAAAAGTTATGAATTTTTAAAATGCAGTCCTTTATGCTGCAACATGTAGATTAAAAATTGTGAATTGGTTTATATGGCTTAAGTATGCATACTTAGCAATTTGAAAGTAAGAGCTTGGGTTCCTAAATTGCTTAGTAATGAGAATATTTAGGGAGCATGTGGTACATGGAGCAATCATTTTTGTTGATGTTTTAGTAGTGCTGGGCTGCTTCTTCCAGATCCGCATTTGGAAGTAATTCAAATATAGCCTAACAACTATTTGAATTATATTTATAATAATCAATCTGGGCCAACTCAAGACGCATGAAGAGATACATATTTCACTAAATAATATTTAATATTTATTTATGTGGATCGATTATTGCTAAGGCCGACATAATTAATGAAGACTCACATTGTTTTGTAATTGTCGACCTTGAAGTGGCATGATTCTACTTGAGGGCCGACTCATTTTTGAATAGATACATCCCTTCCTTCCATTGTGTATATATGCTCGATTGGATCTCATTGTTCATCATTCAGTTCAGTTCTTACATTCATTCCTAGTGCGAGTTCTCTCAAGGAAAATCATGTTCATCATCAAGAGGAAATCGATATAATTATTGGCTGAGATTATCATTGTGTTGCATCGGATCGTAGTGCATGTGATAGGCCTTCATATCAGCCTCAATTGTAAAAGGAGACTCCATTGTTAACTCAATATATAAGTGATATATTGTTACTGGGTTTTTCTCCCTCAAGAGGAGGGTTTTCCCAAGGTATCTGCTATGTTATTGTGTTATTTTTGAATTAAATTTTTGTGCTATTAATCTGATCCTAAAACTAACATGGTATCAGAGTGGGTTTGAAGAAGATAGTGATCATATTTCTTATAACAACGATACTCTTTTCTCTCCTTCTCTTTGTTGTCTATCTTTATCCATTAGTCAAGATGGTGAATGGTCTTAAGATTGAGGATAGACTCGAGGGAACTTCAAATTATACATCATGGAGGTTCAGGATCATGCTCACCTTGGAAGAGAATGATTTGGCCGAGTTTTTGGAGACCAAAGTTCCTAAACCAGCGGAGGAAGAAGAGAAGTTGCAGTGGAGGAAGAAAGATATCAAGGCAAAGAAGATGTTGGTTGATTCTGTTAAAGATCATATTGTTCCGATTGTCTCCAAGTTGAAGACGGCAAGGGACATGTTCAAAACATTAGAGGAGATGTACAAAATCAACAACACCAGCCAGGCACTTGCACTGAAGCATCAACTTCACCATGTGAAGATGGCGAAAGAAGAAACAATGATTGCTTATTTCATGAGGATTTCAGAATTGAGAGATCAAATCTCTACAATTGGTCATGTGATTGATGATAAGGACTTGACCATGCTTGCTCTCAATGGTCTTCCTTTATCATGGGAGTCCTACATTCAGGGAATTAGTGCAAGATCAAAACTGCCTAAGTTTGATCGTCTAAGGGCAGACTTCATTCAAGAAGAATCAAGGTTGGTGGCTAGAGGTGTTGGTCAAAGTTCAAACAATGAAGATATTCATGTTCTCGCCTCCCAAGCTTTGAAGAAGAAAGGAAAAGATGGAAAGAAAGGATTCTTCAAGAGGAATTGAGATAAGGGAAATGATGGTGCTCCCGCATTCAAGAAAAAGAGAGACTTGTCCAAGATCCAATGCTTTAGGTGTGATAAGTTTGTCCACTTTGCTAAGCATTGTCCATCCAGACCTAAGCAACAGGCCACTATTGCAGATGTTGATGATGCTTCTCTGCAGAAGGATTCATGTGAATATTTGTTCTATTCAACATTATCAAGCAATGTACCTACAGACACCAACACTTGGTTGATTGATAGTGGTGCTTCTTGACACATCATTGGTTTTAAGGAGCACTTATCAAGCTTGGTGGAGAGAGATTCTTCCGAACAAGTCATTATTGGAGATGATGCTAGCTACTCCATGAAAGGGATTGGGACCTCTACTCTTCATTTGGATTCTGACATCACACTTCAGTTGAGCGATGTTCTTTATGTTCCAGGAATCAAGCACAATCTTATCTCCATTTTAGCTCTAGAAGATAAAGGATATCAAGTTGCCTTATCCAAAGGAAAACTACTTGTGTGGAAAGAGAATTCAAGTTTCAAGGATGCTCAAGTAATTGGTGTTAGACATGAAAGCCTCTATGGGCTATGCACGCGTCCATTTCAGGCATCGAAGATTGGCTCACCTGCACTTCCGAGCTTTACCTATCATGGAGAAGATGGTTATGGGACTTCCTAAGTTCAATCAGGAGCATGAAGGAACTTGCAAAGGTTATGCAATGGGTAAGAATACAAAAGCTCCATTCCATAGTAGAGAAAGTAGATCTAAGTGTATTTTAGACCTTATTCATTATGATTTATGTGGACCTATGTCTGTTCCTTCTTCGAGTGGTTTCTTGTATTATGTTATTTTTATTGATGACCACTCTAGAAAGACTTGGATTTATTTTTTGAAAACTAAAGAGTCTGAGGAAGTGTTAGAAAGATTCAAGGAGTTCAAAGCTCAAGTAGAGAATCTTTCCGGTAAAAGAATCAAAGTCCTTAGATCTGATAATGGAGGAGAATACACCTCTAGTAGCTTTCAAATTTTTTGTGTTGATGCTGGGATTAAGAGGGAGTTTTGTGTTCCCTATAATCCTCAATAGAATGGTGTTACAGAGAGAGAACATAATGATCGTGGAAGCAACAAAAGCCATGATCCATGACCAGGATCTGCAAACCTTCTTATGGGGAGAAGCTTCTAGGATTGCAGTATATGTTCAGAATAGAAGTCCTCACAAAGTCTTGGAGAATATGACTCCTGAAGAAGCCTTTACAAGAAAGAAGCCAAAGGTTAGTCATTTAAGGATCTTTGGATGTCCTATTTATATTCATGTTCCAAAGGAAAAGAGAACAAAGTTGGAGCCTTCTGGAAAGAAGGGAATATTTGTGGGCTATAGTGAGACATCAAAATCCTACAGGATATGCATTCCAAGTCAGAAGTTGATCGAGATCAGTAGGGATGTCACATTTGAGGAAGATGTTGCATTTAGAAGATCCAAGGGAACTCATGTGGAGATTGACAATGAAGATTCTCCTTACGATATGGAAGTTGACCATACTCCTGAGATTCAGAGGGAAACTTCAGAACCGAAGGAAGACATTGATCCTGTTGAACCCTTGGAACCTACTGATGGGCCTACCGACATTGCAATTGGGAGAAAAAGACCTCTTTGGGCTAGGCAAACCATGCAAGAGGCTGAAAGGTTTGCAACTCCTAGAGGTACATTCAAAGAAAGTAAGAGGCCACATAAGTTCTCCAGTTATGTTTCCTTGATGAGTCAGATTATTGAGTCTGAGCCTTCTAGTATTGAGGAAGCATCTAGTCAATAGGTTTGGAGAGATGCTATGGCAGAGGAATACCAGTCAAATCTCAAGAATGATGTTTGGGACATTGTTCGTAGACCCGAAGGAAAATCTGTGGTATCTTCAAAATGTCTCTTCAAGATCAAGCATGTAGCTAATGGGAGCATTGAGAAGTACAAGGAAAGATTCGTGGCTCGAGGGTTTTCATAGAAAGAGGGAGTTGATTATGAAGAAACATTTTCTCTTGTTGCTCGCTATACTTCTGTAAGAACCATCATTGCCATTGCTACATCTAGAGTATGGAAGATTCATCAGATGGATGTGAAGACAACCTTTCTAAATGGTGTGATTGAGGAAGAAGTTTATATCAAGAAACCTGATGGATTCGAGGTACATGGAAAGGAGTCTCATGTTTGCAGGCTGAAGAAGGCCTTGTATGGTCTTAAGCAGGCTCCTCGTGCATGGTACGAAAGAATTGATCGTTACCTGTTAAGCTTGGGCTTCTCGAAGAATGATGTTGACTCTAATATTTATTTCAAGGTAATTAATGGTGAAGCATTAATTTTGGTTTTATATGTTGATGATTTGATTCTTACTGGAGAAGAGCACTTAATCATCAAATGTAAGAAGGAGTTGGCCTCTGAGTTTGAGATGAAGGACCTTGGGCTCATGCATTACTTCCTTGGCTTAGAAGTTTGAAATAAGTCAGATGAGATGATTCTAAGTCAAGGGAAGTATACCATTGATATACTTAAGAGATTTGGTATGATGGATTGTAAATCCATGCCCAAACCTATGGAGACCAACTTACATAAGTTGAAAGAGGCTGTAGCTAGTTCAGACTCGGTGGATCCTATGATGTACATGCAATTGATAGGGTCCTTGATGTATCTAGTTAACACTAGACCAAACATCTGTTATGCTGTGAGTGCACTTAGTCAGTTCATGTGTGACCTGATACAAATACATCTTGTTGCAGCTAAGCATATCCTGAGATACTTGTGTGGCACAGTTGGATATGGATTGAGATATTCTTCAAGTTTGGATCTGAAGTTGCATGGCTTTACTGATTCTGATTGGGCAGGGTGTGTCACAGATCGGAAGAGTACCTCTGGATGTTGCTTCAGTTTGGGATCTGCTATGATTTCTTGGTGTAGTAGGAAGCAGTCATCTGTAGCATTGAGTACTACAGAGGAAGAGTATATTGCAGCTTGTATGGCAGCTCGGGAAGCAGTGTGGCTTTGTAAGCTCCTTGTAGGATTGTTTGGACAATCAATGGAGCCTACTATCATTCATTGTGATAACCAGAGCTGTGTGAAGCTTTCTGTCAATCCTGTGTTTCATGACAGAACCAAGCATGTTGAGATCAAATACCATTATATCAGATATATGGTATTGAGGAAGGCTATACAGTTGAGGTATATCAACACTGATGAGCAGACGAAAGACATTCTCACCAAGCCTCTCTCCAGAATAAAGTTTGTGTACTTTTGAGATAAGATTGGTATGGTGGAGAATCCATCCTTAATTGAGAAAGAGTCTCAGTATCAGTGATCCTCTATAATGAGTTCTTCTCTGTGAGAGAAGTTTGAGGTGAAATCCCTTGGTAACGAGTTCTTCTCTATGAGAGAAGTTCGAGGTGAAATCTCTTGATTAATGAGTTCTTCTCTGTTAGAGAATTTCGAGATGAAATCTCTTGATTCCACCCTCTGGGAGAGCCATGGTGGATGTCATGTGTGTGACTTCATGACAACATCACATGAGAGAGTCTATGATGATTTTCTTGTACTTGTGTTTTCACCCTCTAGGAGAGCCATGGTGAAAGTCATGTTGAGGTGACAACATCACGCAAGTGATGGACACTTGTACATACCATACATTGTTGTAGCCATTATGGTTGATATCATATTGAGGTGATATCAGATATCACAATGAGGTGATATTCTACTTTTCCACTTATGATTGTAGTCATAGTGGTAGACATCATGATGAGGTGATATGTCTTATGCAGCTAGAAGTATCATCCCTAGCTGAGAGGGAGTGTTGATGTTTTAGTAGCGTCGGGCTGCTTCTTCCAGATCCGCATTTGGAGGTAATTCAAATATAGCCTAACGACTATTTGAATTATATTTATAATGATCACTCTGGGCTGACTCAAGATGCATGAAGAGATACGTCTTTCACTAAATAATATTTAATATTTATTTATGTGGATCGATTATTGCTAAGGCCAACATAATTAATGAAGACTCCCATTGTTTTGTAATTGCCGACCTTGAAGTGGCACGATTCTACTTGAGGGACAACTCATTTTTGAAGAGACACATCCCTTCCTTCCATTGTGTATATATGCTCGATTGGATCTCATTGTTCATCATTCAGTTCAGTTCTTACATTCATTCCTAGTGCGAGTTCTCTCAAGGCAGATCGAGTTCATCATCAAGAGGAAATCAATGTAATTATTGGCTGAGATTATCATTGTGTTGCATTGGATCGTAGTGCATGTGATAGGCCTTCATATCGACCTCAATTGTAAAAGGAGACTCCATTGTTAACTCAATATATAAGTGATATATTGTTGCTGGGTTTTTCTCCCTCAAGAGGAGGGTTTTCCCAGGGTATCTGTTGTGTTATTGTGTTATTTTTGAATTAAATTTATGTGCTATTAATCTGATCCTAAAACTAACAATTTTGGCTTACTATTCAATAAATGTCATTACCTTGAATTTACATTATTGTCTAATGTCGGTATGGGCTTTGTTTTGTATTATTATTTTTCCTATCTTACAAAATATTAAGACATCATTCTAAGATGATTGAGACATTCTAGATTGACGAATTGAATTTCTTTGACCTCCATGCATAAGTGTGTTACTGTATAAGAGCAAATTTTCACCCTAGGTGCAACTCCCCTTTTTTCCTTTATACACTTTAGAAAACCAAAGTCGGAGGCTTAAATTTACTTAAGCCCATTGTTGGCGGTCCACGTGGAGCCTATTTTGTGTGTTAGTGGAGGCGTTTCTATCAGGGAAGCCCGCACGACACGCAGACGTCCACGCAATGCGCTTACGTCCCTAGCAGATTCCTATGGTTGAGCCAACAGAGGCGTTACTCTTCCCATTGATAGTGAAGTTGTAACACCTCCTTCGACCAACCGACTCGAATATGGCTATTTTCTTCCTTCACTCTTTCAACTTGCATTTCAACTTCTTGACAACTCTTCTGAACTCTTCAACAGATCAGGCCTTCATTCTAGCATTCTCATAAGCTCACTTTCACTCACTTCCAAGCATTCCAAGCATTCCATTGCAACAACAACACACTCCATCAACTCAGTAGAGCACGATTGGGACCACACCATTCGTAGCAGAGGCTTGAGTTCCTCTCATTTCTCCCCCAAGCAACCTTGAGTGCTCTTGGTGGAGGTGGTAAGCTTCCCTCTCCTCTCCTCTATCATTTGGTGAGTAGCATAGTACTACATTGTAGTGTTTGTTTTTTCATTACATTGCTCCTTTATCTCATTCTTTTGGCTGTGCATGGCAGTGGAAACACCTAAATGGGGGTATGACTGAGGCAGGCCTCTATACAACCCCCAACATTTTTCCTTCTTGTTGTGTGTAGGTGTGCGAGCTTTCGGAGAATCAACTGGCGAATGAATTCATTGGTGAGATTCTCCTCATCTTTATCACTCTTGCTTATTTAATTTATAATATTAGAGATTATTTAATTTACTTAGTTCTGTCATTTTGGCCCTTTAGTTAGTTCACTGGGTCGTTAGCTAGTTTTTAGTGACTTAACCTCGTCTTTGTCGCTGTCTGGCCGTATGGATGACATCACACTTTTGATACGCCAGCACGCCGCACTATTGTCCAAAGTTCACGCTTTTGTCCTTAGACAGAGAGTCTCCTAAGATGCAGTGTTAAACCTAGAAACCAACTTGCCTAGCCTCTTTATGCATTTCAGGCTTGTTGAGTAACTGAGGGACCCTACAGTCCTCGTTACCCTCGCCTTACATACCATAAACGTTGCACTTAGCTGAGGTAAGTTAGGGAAGCCTCTCACATCTTGACCCTCCATGACCTGGGGTCTTGCACGCGGTGGTCCCCCTCTCTTACATTTTTGGTGAACCCGATGTGAACCAACGTCAGTTCATCTGTCAGTGTTGACGCTTCCCTCGGTTGCTTCGCCATTATTGTGTTCTTGAGTGTTGTGAAGGTTTATGAGCGTCACAACCCAGTCCACAACTTCTAGGCATATCGTGCGAAGAAGTGTACGACACCTTCTGATGGATAAAATGAAGGTCTCGCTTGGTCTGTCTATGTGCCTCTTCTCTGGTCCCGCTGTTAGTTTGGCTGCGTAGGAGCAAGTGTTGAGAAGTGAGATGGGATTCACTGATGAAACCAATCACGTCCCCACTCCTCTTGCATCCCCCATGCCATCATTGGTGGATGAGCATGAGGCCGTTCAAATCCTTGTTGAATATGTGTCTGCCCTTACAAAAGGGTTGGGCAACCTTGAAAACCATCTGGAAAGAAATCTGAAGATGGCTAGAGTTGCTTGGGTTGTTAGTGAACTAAAACATATGATGGATAAGTAGTCTCTTCGGTATCACCGAAGTGCGCGCCCCTTCGAGCAACTCTAGTTTTGCACAAGGAGTCACCTTCGAAGAACACGAGAGACAACTAGGAGTATCAATGCCTCCCACCTCTGTCTACATGGCCGATGCGGTCTCTTCCATTATTATCCCTAGTCAACCAGAAACTATCAAGGTGAATAAGGTCCCATTGGGCTTTAGCTTTACCCCTTCTATCACCTCTGGTGGTGGAGGTCTTGGCAGAATAGGTGGTGGAGGCTTTGGTAGTGGAGGTGGATTCGGTAGTGAAGGTGGTGCTGGCAGAGGTGGTTCCGACGGTGGCCCTATTGGTGGCGGTGGCTTTGGCGGAAGTCACACCGGTGACGGTTCTAGAGGCAGAATTGGCGATGGCTCTGGAGGAGGTTCCTCTAGCCCTTTATCTTCTAACGACCCTATTTTGAACACTCTACTTTAGAATATGGGTAAGATGCAGAGTCAGTTAGCGAGCCTTTCCCAACCTATTTTCTAGCCTTTCTTCTGACATAGCCCGTTGTCGATTGCCATCTTGAAGAATCCCTTCCCTCAAGGAATGGAGATTCCTAAATTTGAGAAGTTTGGTGGTAAGGGGGATCCCCAGACACACGTTTATGCCTTTAACACCCTCTGCACCGACTTCTTCCATCATGATGCCTTGATGGCTAAACTATTTCCCCAATCTCTCAAGGACACATCACTCGAGTGGTATTGTTCCTTGCCTGATAATTCTAATTTGTCATTTGACCAGCTTGTTAATCAATTCCTTAGATAGATCCAAGCAAACATCGGGCCGAAGATGACCTTCTCGGATCTCGTCCAATGTAAGTAAGGAGACAATGAGAAGATTACTGATTTTATAGCGCGTTATCAAGCGCTTCTTTCACAAATCTTGTATCAGCTTCCCGATTCTGACGTGTAGAAGGTGTTCATAGGGAACTTACAAAGGCCTTGGCAAGAGAAGTTCACCCTTATGAAATACCCTTCTTTCGTGCATTTGTGTGCAACCTTACAAGAATACCAACAGATGGTTGCTCAGTTTGGGGGATCTTCCTCGCACTTCCATTCTGAAGGGAAATCCATCGTATCAATCTCTAGAAGGGGTAAAGCCGTTGCAAATGTAGTAGCCGTTGTCGATGACAACAACCTCAAACGCAACCAAAAATTCACGAAGTTGTCTCAATCTTACACTTCCATCTTGCAAAAGTTGTTGAAGGATAAGATCATAACTCTGCCAATCCCTAAGCTTGTTAAGGAACCCTATCCTAATTGGTTCAAGGACATGATACTGAATGTTGCATGCAGTTGCGTCATGAGATACAAGACTACATTGAGGACAGTACCATTCGTCTTGATGGGAACAAGCAAAACACTAACAAATCAGTGGCGAAAGCTAACAGTGAGTTGTAGATATACACGGACCCGTTTTCGTCACATTCTGCCAACATGATTATCAATCCCACTGATTATGTTCCTTAACCTGAGGCCTATGTAAACATGGTCACGGTAACTTCTACTATTCCACTCGCACCCGGTTCGCCGGATATTACATTTACAACACAAGATCTACCCTTAAACAACAAGCCTTCACCTCTTTACATTCTTGCTCGCGTCAATGGTAACATTGTGACGAGAGTCTTGATAGACCCTGCGAGCTGTGTGAATGTTATTACCGAAGAAACATTAGTATCAAACTCATTGCAAAAAGAAAAGTATTAAGAAACAAAATCTACCATTTGTACCCACGATGGTATGAGTCTTAAACCTTATGGCTCGATCACTTTGTCCATCCTAGTTGGACCTAGGATTGTTGACACGGTCTTCGACATTATTCCAGAGTCGAACTTGTATAGAGTGAACCTAGGCATTCCTTGGCTGGCTTCCATGAATGGGGTCACCTCCGTTATTCATAAGTATTTAAAGTTTTCACACGAGGGTGTCGTGCATGTAGTGCATGATACCGGATATCAGCCTTTGGTGTCTTGTGGTGGATATTCACTAGATCACTTTTGGCCCTCCTCGGTTGGTCCACTTCCACCAAGGATGGACCTACTTTACAAGAACTATGTGAAGTGAAAAATTGGGGGAAAATGGGAGCCAAAGTTGACCCTTCCTGTAACAGAAAAATCAGTCGCCTCCTCTTCCCGAGACGAGAAGAAGGAGCCCACGCTTACGACTACTCGTTCTCCAAGAGAGAAAGAGAAGTCCACGCCGACCCCTTCTCCCAGTAGAGGTAAAGAGAAGGCTATACTATCTGATCCCTCTTCCCCGAAGAAGGAGGAGAAGCCCATAATGGTTCCCTCTCCTTCTCGTAAAGGTAAAGAGAAAATGACCTTTTCTCGAACTGCCCCATCCTCTCCCCTTTCCTGGGAAGAGTACTGGATGAGAAAGCCTGGTGACTATCCTCTGAGTTCGATGATTCCTCCTTGGTGTAGGCCCAAGATTAGAATCGTGGAACTTCCTAATGAATATCCAAGACCATGGTACTACTTATAGGGCAGAAAGAAAGGTTCTCACAGAGAATTCGATTCGCGGCCTCCTACTACTCCTACTCCTAAGGCGATGAGTGGAAAGAGGCTCGCTGCCAAGGCTCTCGAGTTGACTCCTCCTGTTGCTCCTCAACTTGCTTCCCCCTACTCCTGTACAGGAACCCATTCCTCTACCTGAAATGATCGTAGTGGACGTTCCTATGGTCGAGCAAGAACCTCCCGTCCCTTCGCAAGCTTCGATTTCTAACTCCAAGAGCCATAGAAACTTCCTTGCACGTGAGTGCAAGTGCCGTCGAAAGGCTCTCTTGGCCGAGCAAGCTGCCTCACAACAAAAGGAGGGAACGACTGCTCCTATTTCAGGATCTCCTGCAGTGTCTCTTTCCTCCCTTGTTGTTTCTCTTCAGCCCGATCCGCTCCTAGCTTCCATTGCGAGCAAAAACGCGCCTAACCCTAAACGGGTACAGGTGTTTATTGCTCCTTCAGCGGAGCCACCTTTGCTGATGTTTGTCCCAGATATTCAGCCCTTCCCTAAGCCCATGGACATGGTTAATACTTCAGTTGTGTCCGCTGTAGTTCTGTCTTCCTCTTCCTCTACACCCCTAGCTTCGTCTGTGGGGAGTTCACCTCGTCCAACTAAGAAGGAGATGAAGGCCGGTCCTTCTGGAAATGAAGGACATAAGATGAGTCCACCTTCTTCGCAAGGTGGCCCTGTGATGACTTGTTCTGTCCTTGTGACAGAACCAGCCCCAACTTCCCCTAAGTTCATCACTGCTCCTAAGTTATTCGGCAAGCTTAGTGGTGAACCTCAAGCACAACCTGTTCCATCCACTGAGAATAAACATGATGCTCCCGCAAGATGCATGTTTAATTTCGTGGACGAATTCCTGGCCCTATCGACGATCTTCACAAAATCGCTGACCTTGACTCCACAAGAGCTTGGTGGAGAGGACCTTGAGGGGCCCTCTTCCTTGGCCCTTGTTGCGGGAGGCCCAAACGCCCCTCCTCTTAACATTCTACCATATTAGGCTCATCCTCCTTCCCCTTATGAGGATCTAGATTGGGAAGCATACGACCTCTTGGATGATTAGTGTTAGGAGGAGGCCCCTTTTCTTGATCTTGTGTGTGTGTGTTTTGTGATGTGTTCCCCTGTACTCGTGCTATGTGTGCCTGGATGACCCTCGTCACCCTTGTTGGTGCTTGGATACAGGCGTGGTTTTTGTGTTGTAAACCTTCTTCTATTTGTACCATCATTCTTCCATGTTTGTGCTTGATTTTCGATAAATTGGGGACGATGCAAAGCGTTGTTGGCATTTAGGATTCCCTTCCATGTTGACACAATTTTTTATTTTTACTTTGTCTTCCGTGCATTCTTCTTGATTTGGTTGGGGATTGATGATCTTTCGCCTTGCATTGTGGTTACCTATTATTATATAATCTCAGACAGATCCAACCCCGCTAAACCACATCCCCCTGTGTCCTTTATTTGTATTTTTCTTTTCTCTTTTTCTTTCCCTTTATCTTTCTCTCTTCTTTGCTTGAGTTGTCCCTCCTATGTGTGACAACGCTCTTCTTTAACACTTTGGTTTTCAGAAAATGAATTCGTTGCCAATGAATCTTTTCTTGAAAGTCTTTACAACATTTCTCCCTTAAGATTGCATTCTCAACTTGGAACCCTATTAGAACATGTTTCCTTCATCACAGGTTCGTGAAGAAAGGACTTGGAGACCTTCCTCTGAAGTGGGAACTGCTTTGACTTCCCCTTGCGTGGGGGCACGACCTTCCTTTCAAATTCCTTGATGAAGTGAACATCTTTCGAAAGGATTCCTTGATGATGAATCACTCTAAGGTGAACAATGCTTTTGAATTGCATGTCCCTTGAGCGAACCCCCTTTCTTCTTCATGGTGGGTTCCTCAGGGACCCTTTCTTCAAAAGCCTTTGTAATGAATGGAATTTTTCACGTCTAGCTTGGGGGCAGCCCGACTAGGCTTATTCCATTCACCCTTTCGCATCTAGCTTGGGGGTAGCCTGACTAGACCTTAGTTTTCAAATAGTGTGTCCCTTGAGTGGACCCCTCTCCTTTTCAAGGGTTTTCGAGGGGCCCCTTTAAAATTTTTACGGTCTGCGTGACCGACCGCTTTTATACATGTTCTATCTGCGGGTAGACATGTCGCCACTTTAGACACGCTCTCTCTGCGGGTAGATGTGTCGCCGCTTTAGACATGCTCTATCTGCGGGTAGACATGTCACCGCTTTTGACATGTTCTATCTATGGGTAGACGTGTCGCCACTTCTTGACTCTACAGAGTCCGCTTCCTTGGGGCTTCCTCCATGCGAGAGATCTTGGGGGTTGCCTCCTTGCAGGTCTGTGGGCCTGTAAGACGCTTTGTTCCAACTTCATAGTTCTGAGTAGCTATGGAGTCCTTCGAATCTCTTGCACCTTTGAGTATGCCAGACCGAGCACTACTTCCTCGACAGTTCAAGTATACTTTTCTAACCCTACTCTCTTCTTGATCTACTTTACCGAGCACTCATCAATACTTATGCTCGCTAAAGTGGGGGAAAAATGTATAAGAGAAAATTTGCACCCTAGGCACAATTCCCCTTTTTTCCTTTATACACTTTAGAAAACCAAATTCGGAGGCTTAAATTTACTTAAGCCTGCTATTGGCGGTCCACGTGGAGCGTATTTTGTGTGTTGGTGGAGGCGTTTCTATCGAGGACGCCTGCACGACGCGCTTACGTCCTTGGCAGATTCCTGTAATTGAGCCAACAAAGGCGTTACTCTTCCCATTGGTAGCGAAGTTGTAACGCCTACTTTGGCCAACCAACCCAAATATGGTCATTTTCTTCCTTCACTCCTTCATATTCACTCTTTCAATTTGCATTTCAACTTCTTGACAACTCTTCAGAACTCTTCAGCAGATCAGGCCTTCATTCTAGCATTCTGACAAGCTCACTTTCACTCACTTCCAAGCATTCCAAGCATTCCATTGCAGCAACATCACACTCCATCAACTCGGTAGAGCACATTTGGGACCATGCCATTCGTAGCAGAGGCTTGAGTTCCTCTCATTTCTCCCCCAAGCAGCCTTGAGTGCTCTTGGTGGAGGTGGTAAGCTTCCCTCTCCTCTCCTCTATCATTTGGTGAGTAGCATAGTACTGCATTGTAGTGTTTGTGTTTTCATTACATTGCTCCTTTATCTCGTTCTTTTGGTTTTCTGTGGCGGTGAAAACACCTAAACGGGGGTCTGATTGAGGTAAGCCCCTATACAACCCCCCAACATTTTTCCTTCTTGTTGTGTGTAGGCGTGCGAGCTTTTGGAGAATCAATTGGTGAACAAATTCATTGGTGAGATTCTCCTCATCTTTATCACTCTTGTTTATTTACTTTATAATATTAGAGATTATTTAATTTACTTAGTTCTATCATTTTGGCCCTTTAGTTAGTTCGCTGGGCCGTTAGCTAGTTTTTAGTGACTTAACCTTGTCTTTGTCGTTGTCTGGCTGTACAGACGACAACACACTTTTGAGACGCTAGCGCACCATGTTGTTGTCCAAAGTCTGCGCTTCTGTCATCAGGCAGAGAGTCTCCTGAGACGTAGTGTTAAACCTAGAAACCATCTCGCCTAGCCTCTTCCTGCATTTTGGGCTTGCTGAGTAACTTAGGGACCCTACGATCCTCGTTACCCTCACCTTACATACCCTAAACATTGCACTTAGCTGAGGTAAGTTAGGGAAGCCTATCACATCTTGACCCTTCATGACCTGGGGTCTTGCACGTGGTGGTCCCCCTCTCTTATAGTTTCCTTGGTGGATTTACATCACTATGCTATGTTTTATACAAGTGTATTGGATAGGTGATGCATGAGCATATAGGTATGCTAAGTGACAATGACTCACATACTGAATTGGATTCCATCATGCGTGCTAGCCACATATTGCTAGATCCTTTGTGATGGGTTGGGCTTCTCTAGTGGAGTAGCACGAGGAAGCTAATGCTTCATGGTAGGGTGGATATCACCTTGATGATGCTCTTTCTCTTTTTTCGCTTCAAGTTACAAAAAATAAAATGGTAGAGGTTTTGTAACGCAAATGATTGATTTATTGTTTATCATGTGTCTTATTGATTATGACGAGTAAATGACTTACTTAATTGCTTATATTTTCCATTTACAATATTATAGCTGTAATACCCCTCCAGTCTGGGCACTGCTAACATGTATTATGACACTGAACCCTAGTTTAGTGATGGAATTAATTATAGTCCTACTTAATTCTTAAGGTGTTACTTCTGTTCTAGGAGTGTGATACTCTAATGTTGTATGCTACTTATGTGACCTTATTCATGATAGAGATTAGAATATAGTGTGTAGTATGATTATGGTGCACGTTGCTATTAGATATGTTCATTTCCCTTACATACATACATACATACATACATACATACATACATACATACATATATATATATATATATATATATATTGTGGACTAACGATTTGATGATGTGCTTCGTGTATCATGTGTGTGACCTATCTTTGGTGTGAGGGTATGGTTTCATGTCACTCTCTTAGGAGAGACACATGATGTCACGATTCTCCTTCACCAATGCGTGAGTGTGGGTTATATATTATGTTGGTATATATGTACATGTTCTTGGTTTGTGATGCAGGATTGCAAGTACCAGGCATTGACTCCACCTGGTCTCATAGGTCTGAGCATGCCTAAAAACAATCCCAATGGTGGTATGTGGAGATAGCATAGGGCCCTAAATATCCTAGCCTTGAACTATTGCCTCATAGGAGGTGATGTTGTCAGTTGTAGTCACCTGTTCCATATGCCATTAAGGCAATATCCTTTACCCTGGTTTGTGAATGGTTTTGGTGGAGTGATTTGTGTTGCATTAATATTTTAATTGTGTTTAATTATGTCTTTTGATTTTTGGTTGGCTAAAATTCTTTTAAGATATTATATTTTTGCATATGTATATATGTGTATTATGTTTTATGAAAATAAGGTTATAAATATTAATATATTCTAATGTTATTTATTAAATATTAATATGTTTATTAGTAAATATTTAAATATTAATATGTAAGCATATATTATATTTGTGTTTTGATTTACTATTTTGGTGGAGTGACTATTTTTAAGGAGGTTGTTTTATCTTTTATAATGTTTTGAATTTATTTGGTGGGAAACCCTAAACAAATGAGTTAATTTGATTATTTATTTTATATTAATTATTTCATTAGTGGGATGAGGATATGTGCTTTAATTTAATATTTTAATATTTTATTTTATGAGAGGATTTTATTTCCTTGTTTTATTTTGGAAAAGAAGAGTCTTTTGGGGAAAAAGAAAGAAAGTTACTTTTTTTTTCCTGAATTTAATTAGTTTTATTTATGGGAGAAATTGAGAAATTGGGTTTTTTTTTTTTAATTTATTTTTTGCATGATATTTAGAGGATTTTGAAGAGATTTTTGGGGGGTTTGAGAATGGAGAGAAAATGGAGAGATTTTACATGGTTTTGAAGTATTTTTTCAAAGGTTTTTTGGGAAATTTTGAGTGCTTTTGAATTGAAGTTTGGAGAAGAGTGATTTGGAATGCAATTATGATTTTAGGGGAATAGATTTGCTGCTAGATTGTGTGGAATTCTGATTTTTTTTTATCATGCTTTGGATTAGAAATTCGGGTTTGGAAAGCTTCAATTTTCAACATCTTGCATTCAAATTTTTCATGTTTTGAGGTAGGTTTTGTACTTAATTTATAAATTGTGTTTTAAATTCATAGATATTTATATGGATGTTATAGAATATGTTATTTGAATGTTTTGAAGTGTTTCTTTCAAGTGATGAAATGCTGCTATATGCTGGGTTTTCTCATTTTGATGTTTGACTGTAATCGAGTATGCTGAAAAGAGGGTTTTTAAGGAAGCCATTTGTTGTCTCGCATTTTGTGAATTTTTAAACATTTTTGGTCAATTCTGCCCGCGTTGTTGAGTAGTTGAGGGTCAAATCTGAAATAGTTTTTTTATGGATTTGGATTTTGAGTTGATTTGACTATTTTATGGCTGGTAGACTTGACTATTGCCAAGAGGGATTTAACTCTGTTTTGGGGTAGGGTTTCTTTACTTCTTGTCCTTTCTTTAGAATTCTATTGAATTGGAATCTTTGTGGAGTGTTTTCATGCTGGTTGTTGTGTATTATTAATTTTGAAAATGATGGTGTTGCTATGCTTTTAATAGCATATGAATGTTTCTTTCGCCCTCCATTTTTAGGCTTTTAAGGGCGGTTTTTGGGAATATATTTGCAAAACTCATTAAATGAATTTATTTATTTATTTTTGGGTTTGTATTTCTTGTTGCTGGAAGGTTGTTGGTATATTCTTTGGTTCTTGTGTGTTTGAGTGCCTTATGTCTATCTCCTAGCATGGGGGGTGGTCCTTTAGGTTCCACATGGTCGGGTGGTTGCCTATCTCCATCGGGTATTCGTGTCTTTGTTCAAGTGTCTTCACATGATGATTTTTCTAGTGCTTATTGCTCATGCTTTGGATCCTATTTTTCAAAAGTAGATTATGTATTAGATTATCATAGTTGCATATGAGTTTTGGATTGCTCCTAGTTGGAGGATAATGTATTAAGATGTAATGTAATAGGAGGTTAATGATGATAATTGGTTATCTTGGATTATTTGATTATGTTCCTTTCATGTGCTCTTGTGGTATCTATATCTTCTCATCTGAATGAATGTTAACCTTAGGCACTTGAGTTGGTTAAGGAATGAACTTTAGATCCTAAATCTTAAATGGTATGTATGCTTTATAAGATATGCTTTGTAAAGGATGTTTCATTCTTATGTATTAGGATAAGCATTTATGGGAAAAGTAATAATTGGAATGAGTAGATGGCTATTGCTATAGGCATATTCTTTATGAGGAATGTCTTAGCCATAATTCTTATTGGTGCATGTTATAAAGGAATGATGATGTATCATGTTGATTAATAGAAAATTGTGTTAAGGCAGTATGTAGTGATGCATATCATATTGATCTTCACTTTGGAATTATTCTTTTTACATTCTTCATGGCTATGTGGGTATCATCATTATTCCATATAGTAAATGTAGTAAGGTAGTGTGATGTGATTAATTGGTGGTGGTATGGTGCTACTAATTCATGTATGAACAATGCCATTTATGTATCTTTTGTCTATGTCACACTACACAATGGTGTTAATGAACTTACCTTAGAGTGAATGTAACATTGTAATTTGATGTAACGAAAAAAGGTATTTGGTAAGTGTTGTATGGAGGAGGAGTTAGTATAGGATGACAAATGAACAAATGTTATTTCATTCTTTATTAAGATAATCTAGGAGTGTAGCATGATGTACCTAAGTCTTGAAAAAGAAACTATACGATGTTCATTTCATTTAGTAATTATGTAAAGATTTTTCTATTGTACTTAAATGTTAAATGTCAATCTATCCTTTTCTAGTAGGCTGAAAGGGAGAAGAGATGCAACCCTTTCTTGTGGTAGATGTTGTTAGTAACAACGTTGGAGAACCTAGGAGGACTTAGGAGTAGAATGTAAATGATAAGTTCTATTATCTTCTGCTATTGCTTTATGAGTTATCAATGGTTTACTTCATTGTGAATGATAATCATTTGAAAGTTGGTCATTATGTTGAGTAACGTTAGTTAATGATAATCATGGTTCTTGATAATGTTAATGTTTTGTTTAAAAAAAAAAAATCCACAATCTTTTACATTCCTCTTTCTTTGTTGTCCTCTGGGTTCCCTGGTGGGGCATTACAATAGCTTTGATTAGTTATGAAAGAGTATGGTTGCTATAATTGGATTCTTGTGTATGTTGTCAATCTGGTTTCAAGGTGTGTGTGCCTACATCTGAATTATATAATGATTGAGTTTTATAGTTATACCAAGTATTGCAAATGGATTATGTTGAGGATAATGGTTATAAAATTATTTTAAATGTTAGAAAGGAAAAAAACTAGTCGGCTGATTGACTCTTGTGACTCTGATTAAAACTACTTTCCCCATTAATTATCATAATTTGTTAGTGATTATATGGTAGATGTTACATATGGTATCAGAGCTCTAGGTTCAGTAGGAGGGCCTAGAGTCTAATATGTTAAAGTTGCATTTCTTGAGAGTTTGAAACAAATCTTAGAATTGAGGTGATATTTAGATGAGTTAGAGACTTGTTATTTCTTAGATGTTTCAGTATGGGAACCGAGTAAGGGAAATATGAGCAATGACTACAAGATAGTAATCTAGAATGAAATTGATTTGTAAGATTTATTACTTGCTATGAATGATATGCAATAACCTATGATGTGAGAGTATGTTAGAATGACTTCAAATTCATGTTGATTGATTGAAATTACACTTGAACAACACATTGTTATTGATGTATTTCATGATTATGGCCTACTCATGAGCTTGATATGGGCAGGAAATTATTGTTTGATCCTTTAATGTGAACTTCTATATATGCTAAGTTTACTATTATGGTTACCATCTGACTAAACCTTCTGCTATGAGTGAGTTGCACTTAAGCTATGTAATGCATGCTCGAGATTGGCAATAGTCAAGGAGCAATACTATGATGCTCAAGTCAAGGAGCATACTAAGCTAGTGATGGATGTCCTTGGTTTCTTAGCTATCTGATGGACTGTAGGGAAGATAGATTTAATGAAGAATAGGTAGGTAACAATTGGCCAACCTCATATTATAGTTTTGGCCTATCCTAATATGGAAAATAACATGTTAGATAATTAGAGGTAGGTAACACCTTGGGATTGTGAAGTGATATGAACTTATGTGTAATTGAATGTGTTTATACACTAATCCCCCCCTAAGTGCTTGTGTAAATGGCCTAAGGTTGTGCCCATTGGATATGTTGGTGCCCTTTCTAGTGATGACATCGAGTAGTATGGGATGCTTGATTGTTGTTATAGTAGGCTTATGTGATTGTGAATCAAGTAGTGGGTTGATGCATACAATAGGCTGCATCTATTTCCACCATGTTGTTCCTTATGTGAACATGTGATGTATTGTGTGAATTGTCACACAAGATATTTATAATGTATGATTGATTTAGTCATCGTTGTAATGTGATGTATACATGATCTTGTCACCATTGTATTTTGATATGTATATTAGCCAATCATGGTTGTACTTGTGATGTGCATATGAATTAGTCACTATGTATATGTGATATGTCACTCCCTATGGGAATTGGGGAATTATAAAATGATATAACCCTTGTGTATTTGTGTATGTTTGCACACTATTGATTGGTATACTTCAAAGGCCTCAATGGATGCTATTGTTGTGACATCTTTGCCAAAGATTGTGTCAAATGCATTAGAAAAGGCTATATGTTAATAGTATCAAAGCTCCTACTTGTTATGTCCATGATATTATTCATGGTGATGTTGTGGATTTAGTGTGTTCAATATTTCATTACTTAACATTCTTGACAAGTTCATTTTGATACAATTGTTAAAGAGTTATGATGTTGATTCTTTTGTATTTGAGATGCCCAGTATGACATCACAATTGATAGTGAACCAGGGAGGACCTATGGTTGGTTATGAACAATAAATATCATGAAACTATTCAAATATGTTCATGTACAAGAAAGTATGTATGATATGATGAACATAATTGTGATCTCTTATAAAAGAGGGGCATGTGTTGGAAAGGTCTAAGTGGCTCACAGGTTATCTTGAGGGTGTAAATAAAGAATAAAATGTTATGGCCAAAGCTTGAGTCACTTCATGAGTAAAAGGGAATTTGCATAGATATTTGTGCTAGAAAGCATTAAATAAGTTGGAAGTGTTAGTTACTTCATGATAGCATAGATTTCAAACATGTCGTGACGAGATGGACATATTTTTTACGTCACATGCGAGTAGGCACGAGTGATGAGATGAACATATTGTCTAGGTCACATGATTGCTGAGATGAACAAATTTATTCACTGACTCTTCAAGTCACATGAGAGCATTCATGCATGATAGATGAACACATTTAAAATGTCACATATCAGAAGGTATGCATCATAATAATTTTATACTTTTGTGTGAAATTGCATGAAATTTTGAAAGAGACAGTGAGGTTCTCATCTAATGAAGAATAAATGCTTATTTTTCTAAACAATTGTAAAGGAAAACATGGATTGAGATGACAAACTAGGTGTATAACAACTCATCATTCTTAAACAGATAAGAAAATGATGTAGAGTAGGGATGGACAACTCCAAACAATCCTCAAACAAGCAAACTTTCAATCTCTAAACATTCACATGATGGGTTTTCATTCATTAGGCCTCAATCTCTTAGTAGTACTTCTCAACTGGTTTTTCCATCACAAATTTTTGTGCAAGCTTGAAACCCAGACTGTAAATGCATTTTTGAGTACCCTTTTCACCATTTACAAACATATATAGATTCCAGGTATAGTTGCTTTGGAAGGAAAATGCTTAAAATTGACTATCCTAGTCTCTGGGCCTAATTGCTTGAATAAACTTGGTAGTAGCAATTTGTGATTTTTCGGCCATAATTTTCAGTGCTAACATGATATCAAGAATATAAGCATAGTTTTAAATACCCATTTGGGCTTTATACATACATATCAAAATTAAGGGTGTTCACTTTGTACAAAACGCTTCAAAAATTGGTTTGTTTGCTCACTTTTACCCTAACTAGGGTTTCAGATCTATTTGCAGTAAAATGGATAAAACTCCCTCAAAACACAATTAAATTGAGCGCAACAAAAAAAAGTAGAAAGTAGATTCAATTATCTTTCAATCCCAATTGGTCTGAGATCAAGATATGGAATATCAAATTTGTACCACGTGCTGCAACAGGTCGGTTATAGAAAAAATCTAGAAGTGGTAGTCACCAATTTGATCATAACTTACATAAAACTTAACGAAAATCAACCAAACCAATTGAAAATGAAAGATAACTCAATCCTATATCACACTCAATCATGTTCAAATCATAAAAATTCTGTACAGTACCATACTACATCAAAGAACAACAAAAAAACATTTAGAAATGTAGAAAATAAAGGTATTTTTATTGCTTCAACTTTTAAAACTTCAACCACCACACCCTCTAACCATGTCTTCAACCTTACAAAGCATTTTAAAAATATTTACAACCATTTTCCAATGGTTTTCAACTTAAAACCATTCAAATTCTCTCATTTACAACTTATGACTTCATATTCCCTATTTTTGCACTTTTACAATTTTGACAACTTATGCAACTTGACACTTCAACCCACCTAGCGACCTAAAATAGACTCCAACACATTTAAAATGGTCTTCTTAGACCTTATTAAATATTAATAACTTAAACAAAACAAAACATTAACTTTTTACCCCTCTTGGAGGCATGAGAACCTAGGTGCCCCTGCACCATAGTCCCAAGGGAAAGAAAAACTCAAGTCCACTTGAGTGCAGGTTTTCTCTCTCTTCCTGGTCTTCCAATTCTTCGGAAACTTGTCCTTCATCTCTACAACTTTCCCTAGATCCCTTTTCTTCTTCTTGTACCATCTTTTATGGAACATCTTCTCAACTTCAAGGTACCAAAATTTGAGTTCTCATTCATATGTCTCAGTACCACCGTCTATGTCGTCATCTTCATCATTTAAATACAATATGTTAGCATATTCATCATCCATAAAATCAGAAAAAGTAATCATTACCTCCATTGTTTTTGTAACATATTCTTCACCATACAGTGCATAACAATCTGCATACACTACATTTACTTTTCCTTTTTCTCTATACCCTTTTTCATCTTCATTTTCATCTGCTGCACTTGTAAACACACACTCACAAATATTGTTAGAAATAACATTTTGAGTCTCAAGGGACCCATTGTCTTCACATTTTTCCTCTTCCTCAGATGGCTTAGGCTCTTTCATCATCATCATCATCAAAGACTCTCCAAGGTTTGGTTTTGTTGCCCTCTCTTGCCTTCGTTTCTTAGAAATAATCTTCTTGATAGGCCATTTAACCTTTTTCCTTATTGGCCAATGCCAACCTTTTTCTTAGTTTGCCCTCTCAAGCAACTGTTGGATCTCAAGTTCTATTCTTTTTTTCCATTTCTTCCAAGGTGTGTCTCAACTCCATTATCTCTTGTTGCACGTTTATCTGTTCTTTTTTCTCATTTTTGTTCTTCATCTCACTTTTCTCTTTTCTCATCACTGGCTTCTTGCTTGTTACCTTCGTACTCTGCAAGTCTCCACAAAATATTCTCCTCAACACGTCCATTTTTCTTTCTCAAGCAAGTCTCTTTCACCATTCTTCTCTTGTCTTCGTGATACCTCACATAGGTTTCTCCTTTCTTCACTACTAAGATTTTTGGCATCTAGGTTCTTCCTTCAACTTGCAAAAAGACAAAAGAAAAACTCCAAACTTATTTTCCCATACCTTTTAGGCTTTGATACCAATTTAATGTAGAGAAGAGGTGGACAACTCCAAACAAACAAAATTTCAATCTCTAAACATTCACATGATGGGTTTTCATTCATTAGGCCTCAATCTCTAGTAGTACTTCTTAACTGGTTTTTCCATCACAAGTTTTTGTGCAGGCTTGAAACCCAGATTGTAAATGCATTTTTGAGTACCCTTTTTACTATTTACAAATATATCTAGATTCTAGGTATAGTTGCTTTGGAAGGAAAGGGCTTAAAATTGATTGTCCTTGTCTTTAGGCCTAATTGCTTGAACAAACTTGGTAACAACAATTTGTGGTTTTTCGGCCATAATTTTCAATGCTGACATGATATCAAGAATATAAACATAGTTTTAGATACCCATTTGGGCTTTATACAAAATAACTCAAAATCAAGGGTGGTCACTTTATACGGAACCCTTCGAAAATTGGTTTGTTTGCTCACTTTTACCCTAACTAGGGTTTCAGACATGTTTGCAGTAAAATGGACACAACTCCCTCAAAACACAATGATATTAAGTGTAACAAAAAGCAATAAAAAGTAGATTCAATTGTCTTTCAATCCCAATTGGTCTGAGATCAAGATATGGAATATCAAATCTGTACCACGTGTTGCAACAGGCCAGTTACAAAAAAAAACTGGAAGTGGCAGTCACCAATTTGATCATAACTTACATAAAACTTAATGAAAATTAACCAAACCAATTGAAAATGAAAGCTAACTCAATCCTGTATCACACCCAATCATGTTCAGATCATGAAAACTTCATACAATACTGCACTACATCAAAGAACAAGGAAACGTTCAAAAATGTAGAAAATAAAGGTATTTTTATTGCTTCAACTTCTAAAACTTCAACCACCACACCCTCAACCATGTCTTCGACCTTACAAAGCCTTTTTAAAATATTTACAACCCTTTTCCAATGGTTTTCAACTTACAACCATTCAAATTCCCTCATTTACAACTTATGACTTTTCATATTCCCTATTTTTGCACTTCTAAAACTTTGACAACATTTTTGCAAAATTGACAACATATGCAACTTGACACTCCAACCCACCTAGCGACCTAAAATATACTCCAACACATTTAAAATGGTCTTCTTAGACCTTATTACATATTAATAACTTAAAAAAAATAAAACATTAACTTTTTACCCCTCTTGGAGACATGAGAACCTAGGTGTCCCTACACCACAAAAAAAAGAAGATTGCAAAATTTGGATTTATGCAGAATCTTAAAAGTTTTATTAGCCGATAGGCTATATATAGTATGAAATTTGAGACAAAATATGTCTCATGCCTGAGACCTCTTTCATCTTGTCGGAAAACCTTTTTAATCTCGCCGGAAAAGTTTACCAAAAAGTAAGAATAAAATCTAAATATCTCTCAGCAATAAATACATATCAAAATAACATCCACAATATCTTTGCTGCAGTAAATGCAACTCAAATTACAATATCTTGGCAAGAGTAAATGTAGATCAATGTTGGATAAAAATCTTTGCAGTAAACGATGTTGGCTGTGGGTAGTCATTTGCATTCACCGCCCAACTTATTTATAAAAACCATTGGTGTTGATCAGTCAGTATTTCCTTCAAAATTAGGACATCATTGCTGCCATCACATAATTTATCTGTGAATATCTCTTTCCAAAACAATGTTAAGGAATAGCAGAGTATTCTATAACTAACAAAAATACTGGAGATAAAACTACCTTATTATGCGAACTGCTAAACCTCAGAGTCAAAAACTATCCAAAATCCTTCAGAAATTAAAAAAGAATTTGCTAAAAATTGGACCAGTAAGAGTGAAAAGATGTGAAGCAGCCACACAAAATAAGAACCTAAATTTAATACAAATAGCTAGATATTGAAATCAATCTGGAAATTTTGTACAAACGACCATTACACTGGAAACCTTATTTTCAGGTTGTAGGTCACCAAATTGGAGAAGCAAAAGGTCAATACCAGCGAGCAAGAGTTTGGCAGGGAACTAACAGAGCTTTATCTTTTATTATACAATTCATCAAGTGGAGGAGTTAAAGTCTCAGTTTTAAAGTCTTCATCTTGTGCGAGTGTCCATTCAATTAGAGAAGTAGATATCCACTTCCAACAAGCTTTTTCTTCTAAGCTGCTACTGGTGCTCTTTCTTCTACCAAGTGCCCGACAATAGAAAAATGGACAAGCCCAATCTCTTCACTCTTCATCATTTTTTCCTTCAATATTAGGCTGAGGCCCTTGCTAAGAAGCTGAGGATTATTTATCTTCAGACTTAAAGGAAGCAAAACGTTCAACCCACCTTAGTGCTATTGCACAAAACCTTTTATTTTGTTACTGAATTTGGTTTTGGGGAGTAACATCTACTTCCATTACATCTTGCTCTACAACTCCATTATTATGATTGTGTCTTTCTTTTTGTTGTGTGTTTTGTTGACCATCTTCACTAGCTAGATTTGCTGGTATAGCAATATGAAGAGTTCCATCACCCACATGGTATTATGCATTTGAAGGAATTTCTTTAACCTTGCAATATCCATCTGAATGATTTCTCATTTCTCCATTGTTGTTAGGTTTAACCTTGGCATTAATCATATCCTCCTTAGCAGATTCATCATCTGAAGAGTTTGTTTCTTTCTCACACTGATTCATTTCCTCAAAGTGGTCAAAAAATATCTGCAAGAAAATGACTCACAGTAGTCTAGTATCCATGACTAATTTCAATGGGGTGTTCTGGTTTGCCAGTGAAGATGAGGTCTCCCTTTATGCATAGGCATGGTGGCATGATTTGGTCTAGGCATCTACATACTCCCAGTAAGGAGATTGATAAGTTTTTGCTGCCCATCCTTCAGAGAATTCATCAAGTTGAAGAATCCTAGCTCTTTATCCTTGGGTGTTGTTTCCCTGGGTGCCATATGTAGGACAACTGTCTGTAAATATGATGGCACATAAAATGAAACCCAAAAATCTGCACTAGCTATAAATTGCATGTATCTTTACTGAATCATAAACATCTGTCATTTACACTTTTCAAATTCCATCAAAGCCATGGTTGGCACTTTTATTTATACATGAAATTGGTATTATATTGAAGTGACAAAGCCCTCATTTCATCAAACAATTGGTATTATATTGAACTGACAAAACACTCATTTCATCAAACTAGGAAGGGACATGCAGATAGAAAATAGAATGATTGAAATTTCTGGGGAAAGCTTATCTTTAAGATAATTAATTGTAGAGGATATTCCTTTTTTGGAGATTGGATTTTGTCTGTGTATCACAATTAACTCAATAATATAGTTAGTTGTTGGTTTATCCATAAGAAGAATTTTGTTTGGTAATAGTTTAAAGATTAAATATTATCCAATAAAATATACTATTATTTGCTAGTTTGTCAATATTTAAAGAGTTTGTTCTTAATGTTTGTGGAAGCATAAAAATGCATGTTTCATATATTTATGTTTTTTTTATGTTATTAATATACCATCTTAATATTACTTTGTTTCTTTCCAATTATTGATTGATTTTTATCTTGAATTTATATTTTGTTATGTTAAAACTTTTAGTTTAAGTTTAGAATGATACATTTCTTAAAGTTTCTGTCTTCTTAAATTAGATCATTTCATGGTTTTATCTTCAAAATTAAATTTCATACTTCTAACACTAATTTGTATGAATATGGTCATTACCTATCAATGTGCATGCCAAATGTCTTGTTATGTGTCTATTTGACCTTTTTCAAGGATATCTTTATAGGTCATTTTAATCATCAATTAATATCAACCCATATCACAAGAGCATCTATATTCAATCATATTAGTCTCAAACTAAATCTCAAGCTAACCTTAGTCTTCTCAAACAGAGATCAATATTCACATAAGTTTTAGTAGATCATGAAGGCGAAAATTATTAGTGGACATAAATAAGACTATCATATAACTAACATACTTTTTGTTACAAGCGACATTTAAATTCTAGGCATTCATAAAAATAGATTGTTGAAAGATGTTTCATTGTTAAGAGAAGGTTTTTCAAGCAATAGATCCTTAGACATTACTGTGCCACCTTTTTCTTTTTTTAGGTTACACATTAGCTCAATTAGTCTTATTATAACTTATTATTCTTGTTTTCCTTGCTGACCATCTGCAATTCTAGAATGCAAACCCAATGACCATGAGACAAATATTAAATATTAATATATTTTCCTAAGAATTGTGCAAATTCCTTTGGCAAGACATTAGAATATAAATTGTGTTTGAAAAATCAAAATTGTAATTGACAAAAAATATTAGGAAACATTATATTAATGTAATCAACGATAACTTTAAATACATCTACAATATTAAGTATAGTAAAAATGTGTATGATTTTGAAGGTGTTAATGTTTAATAGTGCCACGTAATATCCAATGTATCAGGTGTTAATTTTTTTTTTTTTATTATTTTCCACCTTTTGACAATTGTTTGAAAACATATTGAGATATTTCTTTTAAAAAACCTTTTATTTTTACATATTGTTGCATGAACTATTCTATGTTGATAACATATCAGACCTTAAAACATTCCAACAAATATTCTAAAAAAATCATCTTTTTGGAGTTACCAACACCTGTTTTTGATCAACAAATATTTTGTATTTTTTTCTATCTCAAGACTAATTTATGATCAACCATAATTTTGGGTGTTTTATGCATAAAAAATATTTGTACTTAACATGAACCAAAATATTGTCAATTAGGCGAATTCATAAAACACAAGTATATGGATTACACTTCCTTCTTGCTCTAATTTTATATTACATGTTGATGCAAAACCATCTAGATGATGTTGAATGTCTCAAATTCTATACCCAACATAAATAAATGTTCAACATGTCAAAGGGAATCACATCCAAGATTTCTACAATGACTCATGTCAAAACTCACTAATTAATGTTGTAGCAAACACTGTAAATAATTAATAATGGTTAGTACACATTTGGTGTTGTATCATATTTTTAATAAGTGCTTATAAATTCAACTATAAACCTCCTATCAAATTTATAGGACATTCTATATAAATTACAATCATTGTAACCATTGCACTTTCTTTTGGTGCAAGCAAGATTATATGGATAACTTTTGCACATAATTTTTTGTAGTGAAGAAAATAGTTATGTTTTGCACCTTTGGTATCTTGTTACATGAGATCCACATATGGTCATTGATTCATTAACAAAATCAAAGTATATTTGTCAAATTATCAAATAAATGAACAACCACAAATTTTTCCCAAGTTCATTTCATACAAAAATCTTCAAAATAATTCTCTATCGGTGTAACCCTTGCACCCTCCTGGTGCAAGTGCTAGTTTACATGATATGAAAGAGTATATTATATTAATGTGTGGCTTACTCTTTAATTATGAATGAGTAATAGTATCTAAAGTTATTATAAATAACTTAGATTGGGAGTACATCTATTTTATGAATGATGTATGATGCAGATATGATCTATCTTAATGATGCTTTCAATTGTATGATTTTGGAAGTGAGATATTTAGAATTCTAATATAATTTATTTGCATATAATAATGTTGAATGTTGAAATGATCCACTCTTTGAGATTTCATAAGATATTAAATATTTGTGATAAGCTAACTCTAGCACAAAAGTTTAATTGGTGATTAGACCTAAAGATCATGTTAGGTGCATTGTCAAGAACTTCAAGGCAACTTAGCCAATTAATCAAGCTACAAAGGTATGACAAGCAAAGGTATGAATTTTTCATATTTTTTTGTTAAAGATGTAGAATATAGTTGATTTTGAATACTTGACATTGTAACTATCATCTTTATATCATATAGTCATCAGGGCATGAATATCCTTAGGGGGGAAGATGTCACATCCCATTTAATTAACTTATCTTAATCACTTAATTGCTATATTAATTGTTCAATAAAAAGTTATTAGGAAAGACAATTTGGTTACCTTAATTATTACTTGAAGGGTAATTAAGAATGCGTATAATGATGAAGAGTGATTGTGTGTTCTATTTCATATGTGTATCATCAACTGTTGACATTTTCTCATATTGCAGAGAGCGTATCATCAAGAAGGGTTTAATTGAAGGTGGTAATTTGTCATGATGGAATCACATACATGAGCACTTAGATTCATGTAGGAAAGTTGTATAAGATTAGTGTATATGTGTGTTCTTTTCCCATTATATAGTTGCATAAAAAATGAATTTTAAATTAAGTAATCTAAAGCGCCTTTGTTAACATAGGGTTATGAGCCAAACTTAGCACAAGAGTGTGCTATCGGTTGATATGCAATTGAGTTTTGACATTCTATCAAAATGGTCCCTAAAACAAATAGGAATTGACACAAGAACACAATAAATACATACATAAATGTATGTATATTGCTTAAAGAGGCTCAAATATTTTGTTATATATATTTTGCATGGAACTGTATACAAGCACTAAGTTTTTTATAAAATACATCCCAAGCTCCATGAAATGAACCCACACCTTTTATTCTCAAAATGAATTTGCATTTTTATATACATGCATATAGTTATGTGTTTGTGTATGCACATATAGACATATGTGTATATTGATACTATTAAATATTATAATATCTTAAGATTAATAATATTGTAATAAAAAATAATTAGAATATTATTAAATAACATTATATTCTAGTAAAAATATTTTAAATACTCTTATTCCATTAAAAAAGAGATATTGATAATAAAATAATTTTTAAAATAGACATGATAACACCTTAATCTTAAAAAAGAGACAAATTTAGCCTTAATAAAGGGGAAAGCTACAAATTTCTTAAGGAGCTTTTCTTTTGGTTTGTTTATAAGCCTAAGTGATAGCTGTCTACCACTTGTAAGGAAAATAAATTTTAAAAACAAATGCTAAATTTCATATAAGCTTCCTCCCACATAGCAATGGAAGAAGGGGGGAAAAGGAAGAGTCTATAGGTAAGGCAAAACAACAAAAAAGGTGTTCATTTTATGAATTTTCCTCCAATGCTAAAAGCGCTTTGAATGTGATTGCATGCGTTACACCATGGTCCAAGTAATGGGGCATATTGGAATTACATATCTTATGTTGTTTATTTAATATGTTGCTGCAAATAATTCAAGCATAGCTTGTATTTTGCTGGTTTCATTATGGGTCATAAGCCTAAACATTATGTTAGGATGGAAATGAATTTGAGTATTAGACATTATATGATTTAGTAAATATAGGAGCCACAAATTTATCAATTTCAAATTCAGATGTTCTTTTATAGGTTTAGTATTACCCTGATGCAAGAGCGTCCAGTGGTGTAGGGCAATCTTGCATCACCAAAAAAAAAAATGTTATTTATTTTCTTTAGTTGTTTTGAGTCCCATGATGACACTCAAGGGGTATAAGACTGTCATACGTCAAAAATAGCGAAGAACAAGCACTTACTATTTTTAGTAAGTCGGCCAAAATGGGCTCGTATGAATGTGAAAATTTACCCCAAGGAGCGGAGCTGAAAAACATTTCCGGTTGCAAAAAAATCACCTCAATACCCTGCACGGTTTGTGAAAAATTAAAGTTTTCGTCCTAAGAAATTTCTCCAATGCAACTTCAAATTCAAATATAAAACTTTAGAGGCCCCAAAACAACTCAAAAGTGGTCAAACCGACCTACGGTGGTTTGCACATAGAGCTTGTCGAGAGCTTTCCAATGATATGCAATAATAGAAAATCAGACACCTAGATCAAAAGTTATGGCTCCACAAAGTTGGTCCTCTAAAAAGTGAATTTCATAAAAACTTCTTCCAGGCTAGAAATCAATCGGCGATACTTTTGGCGCCAAAACAAAAAGGGGAAATTTGATCCTTTTAGAACATTCTAGGGCAGTTATTGGGGAAAATAAAAAGGGTTAAGTGGGGGTTGTAGAGGGGGGCCCGATAGTGCAGATTGTGGCTTCGAATAGTAGATTTTCTTTTCAGAGTTGATTTTGTTGTAATGAATCAAACCCATGAGGCTATAGCATGTAAGCTTTGAATATGTAATTTCATTTTCTGAAAATAATTGGAAGTGAGTTGTTTCTTTGTCTTACATCTTCTGTGTTGGTGTCTATTGTTGTGATTTCTGTGGGTTTTGGGCGGTGTGGCCCTCATCATACCCATAACTAATTGTACCAGTAGTGCCATGTTGCTCAAGGATAGCCTGATTGGGAGTTTACAAAGTCCTCTAATTATGTTTTATTTTTTATGATATGTCCCACGTGGGCTTGGCTATTGGCCGCGTTTTCCTATTTTGCATAGTATTATTTCTACCCCCCTCTGTGTGTTGAAGTTTTTCTTTTCCCTATGTTGCTTGCTCTTGGGTTCATTTTTATGAATTGTTGTTGATATATGCTTATAGCTTGCTCTTCACTTTTTAGGTATAGGATTTTGTTTACGTTGTTGCTCCTCTTGTAGATACATGACTAGGGCCCCTTAATAGATTCCTGGATCTTCTATCCAAAAAAAAATTGATTGTATGTGTGAACATGCTTTTCAAAATCTGCAAACACTAATCTCAAACAAGGGTTAGTACCTACAAATCCTTCAAGAACACTCCTATGAAATATTTTGCAAATGTTCCAAAATGCCACAAAAGATAAAGGAAAACCACAAGCATAATGAAAACATTCAACAAATTACCTATTCCATAGTGGATTGGTGTCACATGTGCTAGTGACCCTTTCCCAATCCTTGATAAAAAGCTCAAGATGATGAAGTGCAATGGAGATGAAAACAAGATTATTTCTCAAACCAAGAGAGTAACCTTGCATAAAATTGTGGATGCATAAATGAGAATGAAGGCCTTCTTTTATAGATTTTGTTGATGAGAGATTGGCCAAGATGGTGAATGTGGGACTAAAGATCCTCTAATGAGAAGATGACACTTGTCAAATGATGATAGGTCAATGGTTGTGCAAGATTTGGGAAGAGTTCCCATGAGAGGGAGAATTTGAATTCAAATTTGAGAGTAAATGCTAAGTGGGGGACAAGAAAATGAGCAATAAATGCATGTTGGAGGGACAAATCAACTTGCCTTTGAATTCAAAATTGAGGGAATATTCCCCATAAATGCCATGTTGATGGAAAATCTTGATTTAATAAATCAATAAATTGATTTATATGTGCAAGTGGCTAGATCTAGATAATGCAAGTGGGATGAGATTAACATTTAATCAGGGTTAGATTAAATAGATGATGATTATGCTGATTTAATGCTGATTAGATGATTTTGACTTTTAAGACTTAAATATTTGTTTTATTTAAATCAGAAAAGGATGGAAGATGCATGTTTGAGATTTTAATTAAATAAAGCTTGATTTATTTAATTAAACTATGATTGAGCTTTTGATAATAAGAACCTGGTTTACTAGGTGAATGGATGTGATGCATTTGATTTATTTATTGAGCGGATGAATATGCATAATGCAAATTTGACGTGTCTACATTTTGCCCCGTCAAATTTGCATTATGCATATTCATCCGCTCTAAACGAGATAAGATGTCGATCTAAACGTTAGATTAGATTCATTCTGCTGTTTTCAAAATATGCATGTCTATCTCTGAGAAGGCTTTATTATCTAACAGATTTAGATACAGATATTTTGATAGTGACATTGGTTGAATGCGCTTCAATATGCTGGTCCAGATGGTATTGCTTTCGATTTTCTGTCTTCCACCAGCCTCAAAGCTCCATAAATAGTGCAAGACAAGAAAAATTTGCAAGTCATTCTTTTGATATGAACATTTAATACCTTCAATCCATAATTATTCTCAGGGACAAGTTCCACGCATGGTAGGTTGTATCTCTCTTCTGCGCTCTGTTCATTTATGACACAGCTTGATACACATCTATACATATCTGCCATACCATTTCCAGCTTAACATCTGACAAAATCTTTTACTTTCTGTATGTTATGCTCTGATGAATGTCTGTTTCCAGAGTTCCCATTTGCATGCAGGTAGAAGGGACGTGAAGATTTGATGTTATGCTCTTTTTGGTGTCTACGCAACACTCTTCTATTCCATTCTATGATCATGTTCTTGAGTGATGAAAGGCTGGAGGAGTTGGCATTGAAGACCTCACCTGACCATACAATAAATATCATCATCGAAATCAAGAGTGCAAAAAAAGTCGCTGTCAATTGATGCCCATGTTTTTGCTTCTGCCGTCATGAACAAAGAACACTCTTCTTGATATATGCCAATGAGAAGCTCGCTTCTAATATATAACATCAACCCATTTCTCTCTTGCTAGCCTTTTTTAGCTTACACTTGAACGTTACTGTGTTAGTTACGCTCCAATAATGCGCACCTTCGTTTCACAACGATCCTGAACAAGTTTATTTTAGCTTCTTAGGCGCTCCGACTTGAGTCCCTCAAAGTTGTCTCACTGTCACTCTTCAGCGTAGGAGGTGTCAATGTTGGTCGAAGGAGGAGAGAAAGGAAACAGTAGAAGCGTAAAGCTTTGCTGCGCGCTACCATTGTTGTAATGTAACCCCTTTCATTTCAAGGCGATGGTTGTTAATCATGCATTTTTTGTAGAAGTAAATGTTGCTTTCCATAAATGTCCGAAACCTTTTTCAAATCCATTGAAGACATCTCTGTCATGCATTCTGTAAAAGAATCTGTGTGCTTTATACTTCCATTTTGGCGCAGGTAGAAAGGCTTCCGTCAAAGGCTGTGAAATCCGCCTTTACACCTACTGAATACATTTGCTTGGAGGCTTATTTATTTATTTTTCTATTGCTGGCTATTTTTGTGTGTTGAACTCACTCTACACCTACCAATTTCATTTTGCAGATAGTTGCAGGTGTACAGCAGAAAAGATTGGCATTTAATGGTCAAATTTAGGTCCACCAATAACCTCACAGCAGCTCCACCAGCAATCATATTCGGCATTGATGTCTCCACCTCAAGAAAATTAAGCCTATGAAGAAACTGCTCATCTATGATTATGTTATGAATACGCTTTACGTTTGATTTAACTAGTTTTTTTTTTAAGCTATTCTGAAGATACGCGTATCTTACGTCCCACAGCGTTTTTTTATGATCCAGTAAAGGGCAATACAAAGAGAATTAAATAGTGCTAGCTGACAGCTTTTTGATTCCTACAGTTGTTGGTATGCAGGAAGGCAGAAAACTTGCGGTGTTTCATTCTTACAATAGCTTATTATGCGGCAGTCTAACAAATAGTTCATGCACCTACTGCGCATTTTGACGACATTTAGTTTGAAAGGGCGTACACAAAATGAAAGCAGTGGAGCGCAGTTATGATTAGTTTGAATTTTTTTTTCTTTGCCATAACTGTTTCAACTAGCTCATGCATTTAAAGTCTTACCTGCATGTGGTATTTCTTCTAGACACTCTTTTAGAAGTCCACGCATTTTGCTGTCCCTGACAAGATCGATCTCTCCCTAAGACGCGTCCATTCTCATTTGCCTGACATAGCATTCAATACTGACTTTTGCTCCAACTGTCTGTTTATTATGCACCCGTAGGGTAGCTAAATTACATCAGAAAAAGTCCTAGCGTTTTTTTGATGATCATTGCACTGTGTCTAAAGTAAGGGGGGGGGTTGGTACTGGGGGTTGTTTTCTTGACTATCGTTCTGTTTCCTCATTAATAGAGGGATCGTGCTGTCTTGATTTTTATTTCCCTGCACTTATGTCATCTCCTGCACGGTCTTTGCATAAGCTTTAAATCTGCCTTCATTAATTATCATTCTTCGTAGGGTGAGGCCCATTGTTTATGCTGAGGTTGTAGGGAAAGTTTGTGATGAGATGTTATGTGATAGAAGACCATTAAAATATCGCTTTAGCACAAATTTGAAGGCACACAAAGTTTATCCAATTATGTCCAAGGGTAGAGGTAACATAAAAAATCTTGAAATTAATTGTGTTTTTATGAACTTTGTGCTTTGAACATGGAAATTTTTTGGAAATTTCAAAATCAAATTGTTCTTTTACGAAAATAGGTACAAATAGGAAACCTTGGTATGAAGTTATTTTCGTTCTAAAAGAACTTAGGAGCCTTGTAAATTTAATATTTTTTTAAGAGGGCTCTCTCTAATGATTGACATCTCTTATGTATATCACTTATAACTAAACTTTTGAAATCTTTTATAGGTACAAAGGAAAAGCGAAGGCAAAAAAGTACAAAGCGAAGGAGGAGGCTAGCAAACGAAAACGAAAGGAGGAGAATTTTTTTGAAAACTCAAAGTGTTTTTAAACGCTTTAAGTGTTTGATCAACACTACTTCACGAAGTTGTTTATCTTTTCATTTTAGAACACTAATTTGCATTTGGGTCTAAAACGAACAATTTGATTTTCATTGCAAAGGGCTTAAAATGAATCTTAGGACAAACTCACTAGATTTTGTTTGAGGTTAAGAATTGAACAATCAAAACTCACACTTCATTTGGTGCTTAAAACGAACTCACAATTGCTTTGAAGGCTATAAAACGAACAAGTGCTTGAATTGTGTGATTTTGTCTTTTGAGTGCATATCCTCTCCCCTTGGCTTATGCGATCTAGGGTGCAAGAGAAACACTCAAAATATATTTTATTGCTTTGAAACACTTCGATTTGGGCTAAAAATTGAACATCTTGTGCGAGTGTGAGTAGGGGCATTTCGCGTACATTTCTTTCTTTGTGCCATCAAAGATTGATCGAGTTACGGATTTTGTCTTTGCTCGCTTTTGTTTATCCTAGAGGGCCTACCTTGGGGAAAAAGTACTCACCCAAGGGAATGACTCAACCGGTAACACTCTAAAGCCAAGAGTATTTCCAGTGATATAAATGAGGTTTTGGTAAACGCCATTATCACCTGGTGATTCGGCAAGATGGATCCGAAAGGGGACTCTTGTCATATGGGTCAATCTCCACTAACGGAAAGTCCTTACTAGAACCCATGTGCTAGAATTTGCCAAAATCCTTAATCTATTTTTTGGTGCAAGAACGGTCATTCTGAAGCCACCCCACACTCTTACGGTCTTCTAGTAGAGATGGAAAGCACGCCATGGGAGTTTCATGGTGTTGATGCTTGGCTGCCCTGATTGACGTTAATGAGTCATGGAGGGGAGCCAGTGGGGTCAAGCATCTAACCATCCGCTAGAGATAAGCGTAGCTGGACTTGTCCAAGTGGGAATCCAACAAATATTGTCTTACACATCCATAGGGCTTGTAATTATTCTTTGTTTGAAAACACAGTGTTGTATTCAAAAACATTTTGCAAACAAACATTCAACATGATTCTCAAAATTTCAAACCCTCTTGAAGACAAATATCATTGACTCAATCCATATGTTACTGCTTTCCCTAGGGATTCACGTCCGTAGAGGTTCCTAAGCATTGGATTATACCTCAATTTGTCTTCTTGAGTAAACAATAGGAAAACCCTTGCCTTAAGTACATTGAATTTTCACATAAAATATCTTGTGGGGTTTAAAGAAATTAAGACATTGGACATATTAGTTTGAAACTTTAATCAAAGAGAGTATTTTTGGTAAAATAAAGCCATTAGACAAATATAAACAAAATGAACTTTCATGTGTGTTGAAAACTCCAAATCCCAAAAGCACAAAATCATTGATTGGAAATCCAAAATGTTCAAATCATTTCTTGGCTACAAAGGTCATTAGGAAGCATTTGCATGCTCTTCAATACCTAGGTCTAGGAAAATACAAAGTGGTCTTTTTAGGTTCATCTAGGGATCAAAACAAATCAAACCTCTTTCATCCATCTTTCAAAAACATCAAAATCCATCTCACAAATCATCTTTTGAAAAACCTTGAAATCATCCTTGAAATGCTAGGCTTTATGACAAAATCAAGCAAACACCAAAAATCATTGAGACCAACATTTATCAAAACACCTTTGGCTAGGAATGTGTAAAGGTATCATTTTGCATATCCTTAGTCAAAGTCATCCAAATCATCTTGTCTAGCTTAGTGTATGTAGATGAATCCTTCTCCATATACTTAGTGAAACAATCATCTTGTTTGGGTAGGTGTGGGTAGATACATCCTTCTCCTCACACATATCCAAATCATCATCCTTTGAACACAACTATCCTTTAGATCATTATCAAACATCTTAGGGTCTTTTTGTTCAAAATCAAAATCAAAATCCAAATCAAGATCAAGGACAAAAATCTCAAAATCCAAACATCAAACCAATCAAAATCAAAGTCCTAGCATTCTCATTCAAGATTTTATCAAAAGCCAAAACAACACCTATAAACATCCATAACATCCATCTTTAAACATCACCATCACATTTTGATCCTAAAGCATCCTAAAACTCACTTTGGGACATAAAACAGATTAATCCAAGGAATCAAGAGATTCATCTCCTATATTCTCGAAGATTGATCCTGTTTTATGGTTCAAAACAAAGATCTCAATACAAGAGATATGAAGCTCCATGTTAAACTCCCGCCTGCTGACTCCAACAAACAAACACATAAATGAATCTCGCAGAATCAAGCAATCCATTGATCCCCTCTCATCATCACAAAACTCCACAATAAGAAAATCAAGGGAGGACTCCTACCTTCGAATGTCTCATGTAATAAATAAATTGAATGCCTCCAAAATCCTGACAACCATGTAATCATCAACATCATGATGACTCTCAACCCTTCACAGACGCTGAACTAAGAAAAACAAGGAGCCAAGTTACCTTTGGATTTTGACGTGAGTACCATAGTAGAGACATCATTTCCTCCAATCTCATCTACCATCCCCATCTCATCTACACCCCCATCTCAAAACATCACACAAAACATTCTGCAAATCACATCATTTGCTCCAACTCAACCCAACGCTAACAAGGGAAACACATTCCCAATGCCTTCAATCACATCCCCTTGTGAATAACCAAAACTTGGACGCAAACACCACAGTGGAACAAAACATCCTCCATAATCCATTACACCAAAATGTTCCTCTCACTTTACATTATGACCTATCATCAACATCTTTTCACGGAGCACCACAAACACCTCTTCTCACAAATTCACAAGAGGGAGACATATTCGGACCAAGGGGCATTTTCAACACCACAACACTTTCGTAAGGATTCACCCCCCTTACATTTCCACCTCTCCCACCATCACCATTGTCATCTACACCACTCCTTGGTCTAGGGCTTCCTCCCCTACCAAGTATCAATCAAACATACATCCCAACCATCAATCAAAACATCTTGCCAAACGCTCAAAAATTATTGTCGACATCACAACAACAAACGACAAACACACAAGCAATGACAACATCATCAAACACCCCCAAAACATTCAAAGCATGGTCTCTCAAGGGACAATCACATCAACGACGCCACTTACCACATCAACAACACCATCCACCAATCACGTAATCAACACGACAACACCATCCACCAACCAAATAATCAACACAACATCATCATCTACCACCATTCCAAATCCACCACCACCTCCACCACCACCAACGTTCACCACATCAAACCAATTCGACGCAACATTAGAAGCCGCTTTTCAAAGAGGATACCAACAAGTGCAAAAACAAAAAGCCGTGCAACAAACCGCTCAAGCTGTACAAGCTGCCAAAGCTGCACAAGCTGCAATACAAGTGCAACAAGCTCAAGCGTTATTACAATAACAACAACAACAATAACAACAAGCCGGTCAAGCTGCCCAAGCCGCGCAAGCATTGCAAGCACAAAGGGTCGCTCAAGCACAACTATTATTGCAGCAACAAGCCGCACAAGTGCAAGCCAAAGCACAAACTCAAGCGCAAGCACAACAAGCACAAGCACAAGCACAACTTCTTGCACAAGCAGCGCAATTGCAAGCGTATCAACAAGCACTAAAGCAATACCAAGATCAACAAGAAGTAGCAAAATTGGCAGCCCAACAACAAGCGTTGTGGGAACAACAACAAGCAGAACAACAAGCATTGTTAGATCAACAACAAGTGCAGCAACAAGCAGAACAACAAGCGTTGTTAAAACAACAAGAAGTGCAATAACAAGCAAAAATTATAGCACAACAACAACAAGAGCAACAAGCATTGTTCATCCAAAAGCAAGTAGAAGCCTACTTCGCCCGCTACAACATACCGATACCATTGAACAATGCACCAACCAACCCATCCATCCAAACCACGATTGCAACACCCCAAAACACATTCATCCCACCCCCTGATCCTCAGAATGATATGACGACACAACTCAAGTTGCTCTCGCAACAAGTACTCGATCTTCAATCAGGGCGAACAACCAAAACACAAAGCAACTTGTCTCCCTATCCATTTGATAGGAGCTTAGAAATGAAACCATTCCCTAAGGGATTTGAAATCCCCAAATTTGACAAATATCGAGGGACATGAAATCCTGAAGATCACATCAGGGAATTCCAGGATCATTGCATGGAAGTCGCATATGACGATACGTATCTGATGCGGCTATTTCCTAGAAGCTTGGCAGGTCCCACTATAGAATGGTTCTCTCGCTTACCTACAGGCATTAGAACATTCCAAGAGATTACAAGTGCATTCATTAAAAACTACGCAGGTAACATTGCAATGGATGTTAGTCTCGAAGAACTATACGCTTTAAAACAAGGGAAGAATGAATCTTTCGCTTCATTCCTTCAACGATGGCGATCCAAGGCCAATCAGAGCAAATGGACATTGCCAGAAGAACAACAAGTCTGCACAATCATAGCCAATCTTGAAAGTCGTCTATCATTCCATCTCAAAGTTCAGGGTATCACCACATATGATCAATTGATCTCCAAGGCGCTTAGCATCGAAAGAGCCCTTGTGACTCAACCCATCAAATCAACATCATATCACGAACCGCAAAACAACCGCCCGTCATCAAACTACAATGATAAACCTCGCACATGGGCGAGAAACAAAAATGTCACTAATGATGGTGTCGTAGACGCCAAGGTGGTCATTAGTGGTCCACGCCAAAATACACCCGCACCGCAAATCCAACCACACCAAAAACACTCATCACACAACATATCAACCCAACAATAATCCCACCATCAATAACGCCAATCTAATTCAAAGAGGACCACCTCAATGCAAAAACATACCCCAAACGTAAAATACACTACTTTGGGGGAACCACTTGAGGACATCATGAAAAAGCTAATTGACGAAAAACTCATTCAAGCTCCTACATTTGAGAATTATCAAGAACCTGATGTCAAACCTCCATGGTACAATGAGAATCAACTATGTGGATTCCACAAAAATCAGCGCTACACCACAAACAATTCTTGTATGACTCCAAGAACATCATCCAAGATCTCATCGACAAAAGAATCATAAATGGAAGCACTCCATCGGGAATCGTGGATCTTAAATCTACACTCTAACTGGCTACCGAATCATGGCAACAAAGGAATAACAAGGATAAAGGAAAAGGCAAGTAAATCAGGATAATGTCAGCTTGTTGTTGCCAACCTCAATGAAAACTGCATGGTCATCACCATCAAGGGCGCCCATGCCGAAGACTGTGGAGTCACCACAAGAGGCGGAAAAGTCACCATCGCAGGATCATCCCAACCTAATAGAGTCCCTTCATCAAGAGCTGTTCCGTATAGCTACAATGTTGTAGACCAACTCAAGAGAACGCCAACACACATCTCCATCATGAAGTTGTTAAAAATGTCATCGGCCCATAAAAAGATCCTCGAAGAAGCATTAGCCTCATCCACCGTCCCCACAGATCTTGATGCAGAACAATTCCAAACTATGGTCGGAAACATCATAACACCTAATCTCCTTACGTTTTTTGACCAAGATTTTCCCGCCCAACCATCTCACAATCGCGCACTTCACTTGGAGGTCATTGTGAACAAAAGCAAAATCAAAAGGGTCTTGGTGGATGGAGGTGCAGGTTTGAACATCTGTTCTTTTAGTCTCATCAAGCAGTTAAAGATATCAGAAGATTCCATTGATAAAGGGAAGGGCATCACAATCAGAGCATATGATGACCAAGAAAGAGTGTCTCAGTGGCACAATTAAGCTCCCTATCCAAGTAGGGCCAACGCTTATGGAAACCACCTGTCAGGTCCTGGACCTCGACTTACCATACAACATTCTCCTGGGACGCCCATGGATCCATGCAATGAAAGCCGTAGCATCAACCTTCCACCAATGTGTAAAATTTACACATAATGGACAAGAGGTTACCGACCATGGAGATCCTGAGCCGTTTTCATACTGCAAGAACCTTGAAGCCAAATATTACAAAATCCCCCAAGTGCCGAAAAATGATGAAGGCCCATCCACATCATACATCAATCCCGCCACTCTCACGTCCACTTCTGCGACAGAGACACTCGCCATTCCCACCATATCTGATATCAAGTTCATCATCCAAGAGGACGGTTGTGGAAGTTATAGGCTCCCTAACAATGCTTTTGTGATAGGAGAGTTACCACAATCTCTAAGATCATGAGGACGCCCACAAGAAAATCAAGCTCCCACATCTCAAACCTATCCTCAAAATTATCCTGAATTCATAAGGTGGGGAGACCTTGGCCATGAGATAATTGAAGCAGATCCATCAAACATCATGTATCGAGATGAAAGACCGACACTTGAATTACCAATGGATGAAAGAAGCAGAGGCCTACACATGATGCTTGCGATGGGCTATGACCGAAATCAGAGACTAGGACAAAATGACAATGGGCTCTTAATACCAATCATGCCTGAGACGCGACCTATAACAAATCTTGGTCTTGGATGTACCCCTCCGAGAATAACCATACGTGGCCGAAGTCCTCCGGTTAGAGCCGCTAATGTTTCTCCTCAGCCAGTCCTAGTACAAGTGCACTCCCCAATACCCATAGGGACAGACATGCATAACTTTATCACTGAGCCCTATATTAGTAGCGATGACAAAGATACCTTATCCAACCTACCTAGGTTATTCAAAGATACCACCCTGTGTATGATTAGTACCATATCTTTCAATCCAATCATCAAAATCATGAGATCCGCTTTTAGTCTACCCCTCAACTAATCGACTATGACCAACGACCACCAGCTCGACATACATTCAAAATGATGAAGCCTCGCATTCATGGGGTTGAGGGATAACATTCCGTGATGGAGATCACAA
>VDFB02205782.1:199515-239705 GCA_007258455.2 Sequoia sempervirens
TAAGTAGTTATATTGTGATGATGGAGAAGTATTATAATAGGTGGCATAAAATGAATCACTAATAGTTTTTTATATTTTGGTAGATTTTAGATTAATGTCACATATTATATTATTCTAGACCTAGTTTTGTGTGTAGATATAAACTTGTGATACATAGATCTAATCTAAAATGTTTCAAACTATTGAATCCTACTCAACTTCATCTCTAATATTTAAATAATTATAATTTTTGGTGTTATTTATAAACAAGTTTAAGCATTTTTTGGATTTAAGGTTTAATTTTTTACATGCAAGAATCATTATCTTAAAATTTGGAGAATTTATGAAGGGTTAAGAACATGTTTTATAAATTATTATCCTCACTTGCTTCTCTTTTTCATAATTGCATCCATTTACACCTCCTCCATGTTAAATTTCATTTTTGAGATTCATAACTAATTCTTTCTTATTCTATGTATAGTCAGTCTTTCTTGACACCTATTGATAGATGCATGAAAATTCATAAGAGCTAAAAAAAATATATCATAAAATCTTTACCCTTATTGACCTCTCTTTTTCATGATCACATTTGTTCACACCTCCATCATGCAAAAAGTCAAGTTCTTATATTCAAGACTACTCATGTAACCAATTAAAAGTGTTATCCTTTTCATGATTGTGTTCATTCTTATCTTCATTATGTTAAAATTTTATTTTCTATATGTAAGACTCATATCTTACAATTCATAGAATGCATAAAGGGTTAAGAACATGTTTTATAAAAGTATTGTCATCACTTGCCACTCTTTTTCATAATTACTTTTATTCACAACTCCTCCATGTTAAATTTTATTTTTGAGATTCATAACTAATTATCACCTATTCTACATATAGCCTATATTTCTTGACACTTATTATAGATGCATGAAAATTCATAAGAGTTAAAGAACACATGTCATAAAATATCTTCCTTCATTAGCCTCTCATTTTCATGATCACATCTATTCACACATCCATCATGCAAAAATCCAAGTTCTTACATTCATGACTACTCCTATAACTAGTTAAATGTCTTATCATTTTCATTATTACATTCATTCATATTTGCATGCTGAAATTTAATTTTGTACATGCAAGACTCATTATCTTACAATCTAGACAATACACAAAAGGTTAAGAACAATTTTATAAAAGCTCTATCCTCACTTGCCTCTATTTTTCATAATTGTATTCATTCACACCTCGTCTATGTTAAATTTTATTTTTGAGATTCATAACTAACTCTCACCTAGATTCTACATATAGTCAGACTTTTTAATACATACATATAGATGCATGAAATTATAGGCTCTAAAATTTATAGTTATGAAATTTGAGTAGAGCTATCAATGTTATGTGAGGAAAAATTGATAATACTAACAAGTCTAGGTTGGTGGGTGAATTCTAGGGAGGGCCTATATTCATTCCTCAAAACAACCAATCATTTTAGGCTACTCTATTCCAACAGAGTCTCTTAAGAGTGGGCTAAGTGCAAAAATCTACCAAACTATGATGGATTCATTCTCAAAATCCATGACACTTAGAAAAAATTCATCTGAACCTACATGATTACAAAGGGTCCCTCATTTAAATTTCTCACTTTTAAAAATATCAAATCCACTTGACTGTGGCAATAATTTTTCAAATATTGCAAAAAACATCAATTATGTTTAGTAAAAACTTGTCAACAACCATACATTGCATTTCATGTGTTATAAAAAAACTGGCATTCCAAAAAAAATAAGGTGTGTGCGTGAATGCTAGGGACTTATTTTTTTATTCCTAAGACACCTGCACATTCTGGTCTATACTATTTTGGTGCAATCTCTTAAGATCCCTAAATGCAAAAAACTATCAAACTATAATTGATTAGTTCTAAAAATCTATGGCACATAGAATTTATTTTCTAAAAATATAGGGTCATATAGAGCCCATCCATAATAACCTCTCTTAGATTTTTAAATCTCCAATCCACTTCACTGTGGTGACAAATTTTCAAATGTTCCAATTGTAAGAGAGGGGGACCAACCACATTCAGGGCCCTAGGTCATGAAGAGCCAAGAGTGGAAGGCTGCCCTAACTTCCCTTAGCTCAAAGGGGTTTTAGGAGATGCATGACGAGAATGATGAGGACTATAAGGTCCTTCAACCACTCTGCAGACCCGCAACTCGAAATAGGGCTAGGCGAGCTGGTTTTTGGATTCAACACTACACCTCAGGAAGCTCTCTGCCCCAGGATGAAAGTGCAATTTTGGGATGACAGCGTGGCATGCTAGCGTCTCTCAGGTGCATTGGCATCCGTACGACCATAGGACTAAAGAGACAAGGTTAAACACAAGAAAATAGACTTTAATGGCCTAGCTAATCACTTCCAAATGCCCAAAGCAAAGCTATGAAGTAGAAAAGATATGCACAAATCTGATAAAGTAAATACACAAGAATTAAGGTGGAAAGAATAATCTCATAGAGGCACTCGTTTACTAGCTAGCTCCAAGTAGCATGTCCACCTACACACAATAAAGAGGAAATTTTTTGTGGGGGATGTATAAGTCAAACCCCTATTTTGGTGTTTCCACCTCCATGAACAACCAAGTTTGTAACAATGGAGAGATATATGATAAAGAAGGAAATGAAGTAAAGAACACAAAATCACTACAAAACCAGTAGGGTGCTACCAACCCAATCATAGAGGAGCTTTAGCAAGAGCTCACTACCTAATGGAGGAGAAAATGAGAGGACTCAAGCCTTTGCTACAATGGTGTTTGTTCCACACTTGCTCTACGGAGTTGACAGAGTGTTGTTGCTGCTGCTATGGAGTGCAAAGTGTTGATTGAAGGCTAAAAGTGAATGCTAGAATGCTTGGAAAGTGTGCTAAAGGATGTAAAGAGATGAAATAGATGCTTAGAAGATGAAATGAAAGAATGAAGAGTGAATTTGAAGGAGAGAATGAAGAAAACAACCATATTCGGGTTAGTCTATCGAAGGGGGTGTTATAAATTGACCTCTAATGGAAAGTGTAACGCCTCTGTAGGCTCCAAACGTAGGAATCTGCAAAGGATGTAAGTGCTTCGCATAGAAATTTATGCACCACTTGGGAATCCTCGATAGTTATTCCTCTACCGAAACATAAAACAACTACCAAGTGGAATGAAGGTAACGAGCTTATGTGGAATTTAGCCTTCAGATTTGGTTTTCTAAATTGAGGAAGGGAAAAAGGGAAGTTTGCATAAGGGGTGAAAATTCTCTCATATACATTTTTTGCCCTTTGTAGTGAGCATGAATACTACTAAGTGTTTCGGTAAAGTAGATTGAAGATGTAGTAGAGTTAGAAATATATACTTGAATCATTGACGAAGTAGACCACGATCTCGCAAAATTAAGAGTGTAGGACACTACAAGGACTTCATAGCCTCGCAAAACTATGAAGCTAAAGAATGAAAGAGTCTTACAAGTTTGCAGACCTGCAAGGAGGCAACCCCTAATATCTTTCACATGAAGTAAGCCCTGAGAAGTAATTTCCTCACAGGCCTGCAAACCTACAAGGAAGGTGTCCCCTAAGATCTCTCACACGGAGGATACCTAGAAAAGTGTCTTACAGGCCCATAGACATTCAAGGAAGTGTCCCCAAAGATCTCTCACATGGAGGAAGCCAGAAAGTTGTTACAACCTAACTTTAACTATGTTTTACTTTTTACTTTTGAAGTAATTAGTAGATGATTACGCATGATTCAATGATTAGATGTTTGGAAAAATGTCTGGAAAAATTAGTGTTTTCATGAGTTATGTTTATTTGACTAAAATTGACATGTGTTCAAAATTTGTCAAGGTGTGATGATTTCATATAAGGATTATGAAATGATTAATAATACACTAATCTTGAGTTGGTGAATGCAAGTCACATTCAGGGAACAGTTTTCCACCCTCCGAGAAAAGGAGGGAGAGCATCATCAGAGAGAAGGGAATAGATATAAGGAAAATAATAGTTTCAAGCCATCTTAAGTCTTGTGTAGGCGCAAATTGGTGAACTAAGTTGAGTCGGGGAAGAATATCTTGACCCAATCTCGCATTGAGCATAAACTTATGTCACCATATTATTAAACCTATTGATTAATAGTTAAGAGCATAAACTATTATTTTATGTAAACTTTGGGAAGTTGGAACAAAGTTGTTAGTGCGATTAGTTATTAACGACCTCTTTTAGCAATGAATCATCCTTTCTTATCGATAAGAATAGTAATGCTTATGAGAGAGGGAGAGAGTCATTGTGAGGGGGTGGAAATTCCACTCAAACCATGCATGCTCATCTAAGAGCATTCGCAGCCTAATTTTGTGGAGAGACCCACGGCTTAGAGGGCATTTTTTGTTGCTCATAAACCTTGAGTATAGAATCCGCGGGAGGGGGTAGTTATTTTAACTACTTTTGAATGGTTGGGTTTTGGAATAATAAAAGAAACCATTGAGTATTAAACAAGTCGGGGGCGGGGGTGATATACGATAGTTAGATAAAGTCTTTAGATGGGGAGAGAAGCTTTGGGGGGGAAGGAAATTATTATGTGATCATTGAACAACAGGGTATGTTGTCAAGGACATAACTCGGGAGCTGACACCATGAGGGTGAAGAAAGGAGAATAGACCGGACGGCATGACAGGCAGTGAGAAGAGGATAGCGTTTCCTAGTGACAGGTCGTTCATTTCTGCAACACAATTTTCCAACGCCACTCCCAGTAGAAAATCTGTGGACCTTAATACCTTCAGCGCCATTCGATGGAAAACTAAGCCAAATGTGCATGGACAATGATTGCACTTGGATTCCACCACACCTCAGGACTTGCGGTTCAAATCAATAGAGTGATTCCATGCTTCGCCTTGTGCATGAGAATATTGTGCATGTTATGGCTCATTGTTTTTATAGAGGAATGCAGATTCCTCCTTATGTTGGCATTCTGAAGAGCTTTGTTCTATTCCATCAATCACTTGCACTAAAGCGAGCCAAAAAGATGGTACAACGTTCCGGATAGTGCAGTCGAAGTCTGAGCAGGTCATGTTTTTTTTTAACACTCTCTTTTTCTTGAAATAGCGGAGTAAAAGATGAAATATGTCATTTTAAACTCGGAGTCAGTTTTTCTTCTTTTAATTTAAAGAAATTGTCTCTCTGCCCTGTCGTGGGATAGTTACAGTGGAATGAGAATAATTGGAAATAGAATTGTAAATTTAAGGAATCATCCTTGAGCGAAATTGGAACCACAATTTCCCTAATTAATATTCCAGCCTAAGATTAGATTGTTGTGACCTTATGACTTGGTAGAAGAGCACAAAGATCACGATTAGAATGCTTAACCAGATCATTAAATATTAGTTGATCTTTGTATTAATGTTCTCGACTTCATGTCGAAAGAGTTATATTTATTTGAGAATACTTAAGCTAGACCTCTTTATGAGTCAAGATAGACTAAGCCCATAGGATGAAAGATATTCTTTAATGGGATATACAAATTAACATGGGGTTAGTTTATGTTTCCCTTACACTATAATATGATCAAGAAGGTCAGAGAATCACCTAGGCGATAATATATGTATATCGCCAAACCATAATTTTCTTATGAGATTTGGAATTTGAATACTTGAGTATGAGGGAGTAACCCCCTATTGGATTAAATATTACTTCAACCAAGCTCGTATGACATAATGCCAAAATCTCCTCTATGACGGTTTGTATGTCTTGATGATGGCATAATGTCATACGTATTGCTTTGAAATCTGAGAATCGATGAGGAAGTGAAACCCTTCTAGGGATTGGATTAGAGGCAATAGCCTAGACCCCAGATGTTACAGATGTGTAATGTGGGAATTGAACGTATACATCATTAAAACTACCATTGAACCATGTTGAGCAAATATCAACCTTAGTTCCTTGTGGGTATTGAACTAGGCCCGCATAGATAAAGATTTCTTTGTAGGAAATATAATTCCTCTTGTCAATTGTTTTGTAATACATATTTAGGGAAATAGGTGTCCCAAGAATGTGGAACCCTAGATAGCCTTTGATAGCATTTATTGCTTATGTTATGATTCTCAAGAGGAGAAATCTACACATTGCAAGGATATAGATCTTGTAGCCTTATTGAATTTATTGTATTGCTAGTGCACAAAAGACAAAGCTAACCTCAGGTTGGGCAACACTGGAGTGATCAATCACACAAGAAAGTGGTAAACTATTTTGATTGATGAAGGTTATGCAATAAATACATATATTAGAATGTTAAATATATATATATAGATAAATGGGTTCAAAACCTAACTTATGTAGAAATTTAGTTGTTCCGAGTAGACCAAAGGGTCGAAAGAAGATTATTCTCTTTTATAAATCAAACCTTATAAGGGTTGATAGAATGACTTAGATCAAGGCTATTGTTGGGAAAGAATAGTATTCTTTCAAATTCTATATTGGTGAGGGAATACCTTGAATACTATGTTTAATCATGCACGTAAAGTGTGAACTCAAACAATGCCTAGTAGTCTAGGAAAGACTAGAAGTGTTTTGTTCTTATGTTTTGTTACACTTATTTTATTACCTTTGGAAAAGCAAGGATGTTTGATATTTCCATGTATTGGTTTAGAGAAGCTAAACCCTAGTATTGAAACAAGGAGGATATAGAAAATCTATAACTCCTATGTCAGATATGACTCTGTACATATATCTATATTGATTGACCATGAAAGGTCGAGGAAACTATAAAACAAGACAAGAAGTCTTTATAATACATTAAGATATTCTATGATAATGTCAAAACTTGAAGTAATGCATCAAAGATATTCGGGTATTGAATCTTGAGAGTAAATGACGGGAAGTCATAAACCCTAGGTATTGCAAGGATGCAATAAGGGACTTTTAAAAGGGTTGAAATCCCTAAATCTTTACATTGATTGAGCATCCTAGATTAAGGATTAGTTCTAAGTCAAATTGGCTAAAATGGAATTTCTATATAGACTAGTTTGTGTCTAGAGTACCAAATATAGTAAGTAAACTATAGGATGTGACAATTCCAAGACGAGTCAGAGGTGTGTGTCTAGATGACATGACCAATCAGAATGATTATACTCAGCTAGAAGGGATCTAGAGTTGTATGGTCGATTGAGTTTTGTAGGACACATCCCTAGGATTCAGATGGAGAAACTAGACAGTTCCTTATATCTATACTCTTCAAGAAGGGTCGGGTCACTTCCAGTTAGGAAGTGCGCGGGGGACCACTTGAGTCCATGGTTGGAGGAAAAGCACTCGGATGATGCTCTCCCTCTGTAGCAGTAGACTCTTTGAGGCTTGTGAAGATAGAGATCAACATTCCAGATGCAGTGAACTCCAAGTTCTGGCTTACGACAGTCAAAACCTATGAGGTAAAACTATTCTTTATGCTAAGTGTATCTTATGTGATATGAATGAATATTGTAAGGAATTATCTTGATTCTAGATATGTTTACATGTGAATTCAAGTTTGAATTTTATCTGGAAAAATTATACTTTATTCTTGTGCTTATGCAAATGTTTTAATTAAAAAAAAATCTCTCTCATGTTTACTAAGTTTATTTACCTTCTAGTAAATTCTTGAGATTACTTGAGTATATAAGAAGAGGGATGTTACAAAGTTCCCTATAAACGTTGAGCCTATAGGAAGGTGTCCTTCAAGATATCTCACATAAGGAAACTAAGAAAAGCACCCCTGAGACCATGAAACTTGGGGGAGCCATCCCAAGCTCTCTTGCATGGAGGAAGCTCAAGGAAGTGCCCTCAGGCCTGAGACCTGCAAGGAGGTATCCCCAAGATCTCTCACATGGAAAAACCCAAGAAAGTGGACTCCACAAAGTCAAAAAGTAGTTTCATAGGAACACCTATAAATCGACATGTTTACCCACTGACAGAACATGTCAGAAGCGACCACGTAGGAAAGTAGACAGACAGTCGCACAAACCATCAAAAAATTGGAAAAATTTCAAAGCGGTCCCTTGAGAACCCTGGCATGAAGAAGGGTTTCACTCAAGAGACACACTATTCAAAAGCAAGTGTTTTCTTCCTCAAATTGATTCATCATCAAGGAATCCTTTTGAAAGATGTTCACTTCATCAAGTAATTTGAAAGGAAGAATATGCCCCCATGTGAAGGGAAGATCAAAGATATTCCCACTTTGGATGAAGGTTCTCAAGTTCTTTCTTTATGAACCTGTGATGAAGGGAGAAAATTCCATTAGGGCTTCAAGTCGAGAATGTGATTCTTGAAAAGAAGATTGTGAAGATTCTCAAGAAAAGATTCATTGGCAATGAATGTGTTTTATGAAAATCAAAGTTTTGAAGAAGTGGAATTATCATACATGAGAGGGAAAACCCAAGCAAAGAAGAGAGAAAGATAGAAGAAAAAATAAATAAGAGACATTACGAACAAAGGACATAGGGGTAGCCAGATATTTTTTCTAGGTCAGAACTGCTCATATATATATGTATAGTGCTAGTATATAAAATGAATTGTCATCAACCCCCTACTACATTACAACATGTAAAGAATGCATGAGAAGACAAAGTAAAAATAAAAAATTGGGTCAACATGGAAGGGAAGCCTAAATGCCCCCAATGCTTTGCATCATCCCCAATTTATCGAAAATCAAGTCACAAACATGGAAGAGTTACGATACAAATAGAAGAATATTTATGACACAAAAACCATGCCTATATCCAAGCATCAATAGGGGTGATGAGGGTTATCCAAGCACACATAGCTTGATCACGGGGGAACACATACATCTAATCTAAAGATAAAGAAGGGGCCTCCCCCTAACTCTGATCAACCAAAAGGTCATACGCTTCCCACTCTAGATCATCATAGGGGGAAGGAGGATGAACCTGTAGAGGTGGAATGTTAAGAGGAGGAGTGTTCGACCCTCCCACAACAAGGGATAAGGAAGAGGGCTCCACAAGGTCCTCTCTACGGAGCTGTTGCGGAGCTAAGGTCAGCGATTTCATGAAGATTGTTGACAAGGCCATAACCTCATCTAGAGAGTTAATCATGCACTTCATAGGAGTGTCATGTTTCACCTCAATGGATAGAGAAGGTTGGGCATGAGATTCACCACTAAGCTTATTGAGTGATTCAGGAGTGGTGACAAACTCAGGAGAAGCCAGGACTAGTTCTATCACTAGGATGGAACAAGTCAGCATGGAACCACCTTTCAGAGAAGGTGGGATCCTCTTACATCCTTCATTGTTGGAAGGATCACTTTCTACGTTATGCTTCGTTAGAGGAGGAAAACTCCCCACAGACAAATGTAGATGAAGGTATTATGGGTGTTGATAAAAAATAATTTCAAAACCTTGAACCATGTGATGATGTGACCAAGTTGTGTTGTTGGAATGATAATAAACTGACTTGTGGTGCAATTCAGTTGAAGGAGTTTCAAATGTGTGAACATTCTTTTCTCAACACACAAGAGGATTGCACACTATTTTTGAGGCTTGATATCTTATTTAATCATAATCATTATGGGGGTTAAATAAATCTGATAATACTAAATGTTTTCATATGGTCTTTATCATATCCTCATATGCTACCACTTTGTGCAAAATCAGGAAGTGAAGGGATTGGAAATGATCTGGTCTATGTGATTTGGTGGTCTCACTTGTTCGAAGGTAGCTTGACACTTGTGTTTGTAGAAATGCAGTCACTCATGTTGTTGTGGTGTGATAGAGGTAAATGTGGGTTGAAGAAAATTAGTTCCTTCAACAAGCTGGTTTTTGATAGAGGCAAACATGGGATTTTCTTTTCATTTGGTGACATGGGTCCATCAACTACGGTTTGAAATTTTGAAAAAAGAATTTGTTCTCCAATGGTTCTAGCAGTTGGTTTTCTCTCCCAAAGATCTAGAATCTCACCATGCCCACATGGGGCATGCATCCCAAGTTGGGGCCACTAATGGCACCTTCAAAATTTTCAAATTTTGAGTGCCCATAATGTGAAAATTTGATTTGCACACTTAGAAGTGCACTTGAAAAATATGCCCAAATGATCTAGTGTGACCAATGGTAGTTCCCTAGGACATGATTTGGTATTTTTTTGAAGTGGAAACATGGTGAGCCTTAATTGGTTTTGAACAGGTGCAATTGCAGAAAATCCTGAGTGAGCTACTTTGTCAATGAATATCTTGCACCTCGAAATCTATTTTAAAGATTTGTTTGTTGCATTACATTCTTGGGTAAGTGTCTACATGTCTATGTATTTTCATGACTTCAGGAGGTCATTTGACTAGTTTCCCAAGGTAATTCAAGAGGTCACTTGACCTATTTTGACTACAATACAAAATGCCTAAAAATGGATTATGATGGTTACCCACTTCAAATTTTTCATCTTAGATACATATGCATGGAGTCTTAGATAAATTTAGGATGAAATTTGTTTGTGTAGACACTAATTTCCACAAACTTCAAACAATGAACCATATTAGTATATTGTTAGTTTGTTTAAAACAAGTAAAACTAGTATCTCTATGAAATATTGAACCATACTAAATAATGCAAACAAAACACTATAATACCAAAAGAATAATTGAAATCATGTGAAGTATGTTCAAACCTATCCCATAGTGGATTGGTGCTTTTGATGTGGAAAGAAGCCCTTTCCCAATCATTGATAAGCTCTTGATGATGGAGATGTGTGATTCTTGACTGAAATTGCTATGGATTGTGGATGAAAAATGCCTAAACTTGTGTCCCTTAATCAAATAGAGAAGGCCTCTATTTATAGTGAAGAAGGTTCAAAGAATGGAGAATATGATGGATGTGAGACAAAAAACAAACCAATGACAAGATGCCACTTGTCAACATGTCAATGGAGGAAGGTTGAGCACATTTTGATCCATGTGCAAGTTTGAAATTTGAATTTGATGAAATGACATGTTTAGGGGGGATGAAAGAAGAGAGTTAATTCCAAGTTGACTTGTGTAAGAGACATGTAAGAGCTCATAAATGCCAAGTTGGAGGACAAGTCCTTTGGAGGGATTTTCAAACTTGGAGGAATATTACCTTTTTGATGCCATTTTGAAAGTAATGAGGGAATTATTAAATCAAAGAAATGATTTATTGGTGCAAGTTGCAAAATCTAGAGGATTCAGGTGATTAGGATTAAATTAATCAGGATTTGATTAATTTAATAGGAGATTAGGTGATTTTGACTTTTGACTTAGATTTTAGGATTAAAATAAATCAAAATGAAAAGAAAATGATTTTATATTTAATTAAATAAATATTTGATTTATTTAATCAAAGAGGATGATGTTAGTGTTAAACCAAATAAAGATGAATTTATTTAATTTAAATGGATGACTTTAGGAGATTAATTAAATAAACTTGATTTATTTAATTAAAGAAATAACTTAGGAGATTAATCAAATAAACTTGATTTATTTAATTTGATGGACGAATATGATTTAATTAAATATGAGGAATGCATTATGTCAATTTTGCATGACTACAGTTTGAAAACAATTTTCTTTTTAGCCATGCCCACATGGGGACCCGACATGCTTTACACAATTTTGAAGTTGTAAGTCCATCACATGATTAAGTAATGGAAAATATTGAGGTTATGCATTAGATTTTTCTTGATTATGGCTCTATCAATAATCAGGCAAGAGCTTTCTCAGGTGGTGAGGATAATCCATTAACTTGTGTAATTGATTATTGCTCACCCGAAAGAGGTATAATAGAGCTCCAATGGTAGCCTTGCGGGGAGTGATTCAGTTGGCATGTTTAATGATTGTTGTTCAGTTGTTTACATTGGAATGAAGGGTGTGGGTAACATAAGCTTACTCTGAAAGGATAGAGATGAAGCCATTATCTTATTTGAATTTCCATGGGATAAAGTCACAACACTATTTAAATCTTGCTAGGTTGTTTGAATAGCTACATGATGTTGAAAATGAAAATATTGTTTTCATTTCTTGTTTATGTGGATGCTTATATACTTGCAACCTAGGTTTGATTGGGATGCACTCAAGGTGGATAAGAAACACATCATATGCCTTATGAATGTTTGACAACATGGAATAAAACAAAGAGGATTGTTTTACAACAAATGAAACAACTAAGCTACACAACGTAAATCAGATATATGGAATTCTCATGTGTTTTTCACTTGGGAATTGAAATTATTTTGCATCATTTCACAAATTTTGAAAGGAAATAAGCTCATGGGGCGCTCAACGTGGGCTCCACAGATTTTCAAGCTACAACGCATCAGACACAGGGAACATGGAGAGGTAACATTGAATCAGGGCATGGGAAGCCATCAAAGCATAGAGGATGGAGGAATTCTATTAAAATTCTTTGCACATTAAAGGAGGCTAGGAAGCATTAGTGTATAACATTGAAACAGAACATAGGGAATGTTCTGATGCAAGTGGCAACCAATATGCTGCTGAAAGAAGACATTTTAATATTAAAATGGAGATTTTACTTTGCAAACTGTGAATGGGTGCCATAGTCCAAACTAAAAGGGGACGTGACTTCAGGTGGATAAAGACATTTCAAATAATTTGTATTTGCATCGAGAATTCTGAGGATGTGACATTAAAAAAGGACGTTTCAATGTGAGCAGCCACTACGCTAGCCAGGGACGGTTGACATTCAATGCTTGTAGTAAAATGTATCAAAATTATTTGAGGAAATTCTATCTAGGCACTGAAAACAAATGTATTTTTTGCTTGAACACCCTATGAAGAAGAGTAGCTACAAGATTGCAAGTGAACATTGTTGACTGCAATCAGTGTTGGAGCCCTCATAAATAAATGTTATGCTTGGTTATTGGCTTTCCATCTCAATGTTTTAGAAACAGTGAATGTGGGTTGTGAGGTCCATCAAGAAATTTCATAATTGGTGAGTGCGCCTGGTGTGTTCGACATGTTAACAACTATGGACAAGTCATCTTATTCCTGGTTTTGATATGAGGAGGATACAATTTTAGGTTGACTACAGGAAACGCTTCTTTCTGCCGCCATGATTAGTGAAGTTGCAGAACAACAAAACATGAAGCTAAGGTGGACCCGACAAACATTTTAAAAGAAAAAAGGCTTTTTAATAAATGCATAGTAAAAGCTTGGGTGAATATATTTTATTAAGCCCAAAGTTTAAAAATTCAAAGGCATCCATTTTTAAAATAAAGAAATAATATTCTTTGCTGGAGAATAATGTGAAAAGTGAAAAGCATGGGGATAGGTGAAATGTTTTAAACTTGCAGCACCATATAAAATAATTCAAATGCTCTATTATAAAAGCAAGAATATTTTGTGTGTTGGAAAGTGAAAATATATGTAAGGTCATACAAAGTGAGTAGATTAAAAGGATTTTCACAGGAAAAGTGGAATTAAATTATTCACTAAATGAAATAAGGGGTTTCACTTGTTGGGAGTAAATTTTTTACAAAATTGAGCATTCTTGGCCGCTGGGTAAAAATGGAGAGGAGAACGAAGTTTTCTCACTGTGAAATAATATGTAAAGTGGAAGTAAGGTTTTTCATGATGATGCTCATAATTTTTCACCATAAGGGTAATTGAGAAGAAGACAAGACCTTCATGATGATTTACTCTTTCACAAGGAAAAGTGTGGAACATATATTTTCAATAGCAAGGCATGGATGAGGAAGGTCATCATGATGGTAATATTTTCTGTTATAGGGCAAGCAAATGCAAGATGCATGAACCAAGGAGCAGATTGAAGATTCTTCAAGAAGCAAAAGAAGTTATAGATCAATGGAGAAGAATGGATACATTTGTCAACTATAGATGTAGTTTTAGGGTTTCTCCTTCTTCTATATCTTCTTTCTTCTTCTCATTTGTAGTGGTTGCACATTTTTGGTTTTCACAGGAACACTTTTGTAGAGGGTTCATATGTATAATGCTAGTTTTTCAAGTTTATAGAGTGGTTTGATTTATGTAATGAAGAATGTAATTACATTATAGTCATAGTTGAATGTAAATGACATAATATTCTAAACTAGTTGTCTCCATTGTTCACATTGCATATGAGTAATCAAAGATTGATATTATTCATCTTCTTGTCTTTCCCTATATGTTTGTTTGATGTTATTACTCTCATTCAAAGAATGAGTTAATTTGTAGTAACACAAATGGAGGTTTATCCAACTATGTGATAGGATTGCTAAGTATGGCTAGTTTAGTTGCTCATATCAATGGTGTAATGCATCATCTAATAGGCATAATTATGATAGATTGAATGTTATGGTAGGCTTTAATTTACATGGTTTGGATGACTCCACCCTAGGATATGGAATTGGTATCTTAATGTTGCAGTTTCCTGAGATAGTTTGTGAGTAACTATAATTTTAAAATCAAATTTACTTATCAATCTCAATTTAATTATGTGTGGATTTTAATAAATTACATCTCTCATGTTTAAATTAGGCATTATTGTAGAGGTCAATCAAGCCTTTATGGTATTGTGTCTATTGAGAATCTAAAGGAGAATCATTTGCTTACATTATTCTGGGTATTTTGGAAAATAAGAGTATCTATAAGCATAATGTTAGGGAGACCCACATTGGTCCTATAGAGCTAGAAGTGTAGGAGATTTTGTTGGCCAAATCCATCTGTGAATCTGAATATTAGAAAGTGGCTATTTTATAGGACTCATTGAATCTGTGTTTGGGGCTCCATCCACCCTGATCTTGGGACCTCCAACACCTCCCTATGCCTCCCACCCTACCACCACCCTTCTATCTCCCTCACACACACACAACCTCTCTCCAACTACCCCTCCCTTCTCCCTAACTCTCTCATTACCTACCTCTCCTACCCTACATCTCTATCTCCATCCTTCCATCAAATAGAAGATTTCTAATCTTATAAAATCCATGGTTTGAAGAAATAAATTTCAACAGTGAATCACAAAATGGCAACACACAATGGTATAAATCAACCTTAAATTCCCATTTTCAATGGTAAGAATTGTAATTTTTGGGAAATTGAGATGAGAACTTATTTTTTTCACAATATTTTTGGAATTTGGTAGAAAATAGTTTTGTAAAACCTCAAGATGAAGTAGTGTACCACACATTAACATAGTGATCACAAGTCGGATATTCTTTTAATTCAGGAAACTAAAATGTCAAAGGAGAAAATTGAAAAGATGAAACTTTTCCAGTATTACAATAACCAGGGTAATAATTCGAATGGTGCTTCTGGAGGCATTGCGACTTTCTGGAATAGCCACACAATCAAAGGTGATCCGATCTTGGAAGGTACGAATCATATAGCCACTAGATTTACACATATAAGAGATAACTTCAGCTGGATTCAAGTGAATATATATGCTCCTAATGGAAAAGGAATGAGAAAATCTTTTTGGTTGGAATTAGTTGCCTTTAGGAGGATTTTTGATAGAGAAGCTTGGATTGTTATGGGGGATTTTAACACACCCTTAATGAATGGAGAAAAATTTGGGGGATCCCAGATCAATTTGGAGAGTAAAGAGGATCTTCAGAATTTCATTGATAATCAAGGGCTGATTGATCTAGATCTACATGGAGCTTCATTTACTTGGTCTAATCGTAGAAAGGGGATGGATCTCATACAGGTCAGATTAGATAGATCTTTGATCTCCAATCATTGGTATTTTGATTATTACTGCTCCCTGAAAGCTATTACAAGAATTGGTTCTTATCATTTTCCTATCAGTTTCATTGCGAATCCAATAAAAAAGAAGAACACTCCTTTGAGATTTGAAAAAATGTGGATCTCTCATCCTACTCTTAAAGAGGAAATAAGGAAATGGTGGAATATAAGAATTCAAAGAACTGCTATGTTCAGAGTAGCAAAAAATTTAAGGGAAGTGAAATGTAATTTAAAAAAATAGAAAAAGGAATCTTTTGGGAACATATTTAGGATTAAGTCTGATCTATAGATGGACTTGGGAGAAGTTCAATTTAAAATACAGAAGGAGGGTTACTTGAATGACACTAAGGAAAAATAGAATGAGCTCCTTATGAAGATGCATGACATAATTGGAAAGGAGGAGGAGTTCTGGAGACAAAGATCTAGAGCTCTTTGGTTATCAACAGGAGACAAAAACAATAGGTACTTCCATCTATCGACATCAAAACACAGAGCTATAAACAAAATATCTCAAATAGAAGTGAATGGAACCAGGTATGAGGAGGAGGAGGATATTAGAAAGCGGGCGAGCTCCTTCTTTAAACATCTTCTCTTGGCAAGTGATGAAATAAACCAAAATGAGCAGGATCAGTTAGTTGAAGCTATACCAAGAATTATCAACCAGGAAAACAACTCTTTTTTGACAGCTATCCCCACCAATGAGGAAGTCAAGCAGGCTATCTTTTCCTTTGACGGGAGTAAACTCTAGGTCCTGATGGTTTCCCTTTATTTTTCTTTCAATGGCTCTGGGAGATTGTTGAAGAAGATGTGGTAAATGTTGTTAAAGAATTTTTTGGATCCAAAAGTCTTCTAAAAGAATTAAATGCTACCTTCTTGGTTCTTATCCCCAAGAAACCTGGAGCTAATAATTTTGAGGCTTTTAGGCCTATAAGTCTCTGTAATTCTTTATACAAAATCATCTCTAAGGTCTTAACCTCTAGATTTTTAACTTTTTTGCCTTCCTTGATTTCTCCTCAATAGAATGGCTTTGTCCCTAGTAGACAAATTCTTGACTCTATTGTTACAGTACATGAGAATATTCACTCCTTAGTTGAGTCGAAGACTGAAGGCTTTTTATTAAAGCTTGATATCTCAAAAGCCTATGATAGAGTTGACTGGACTTTCTTATTTAAAATTTTAAAGGATTTTGGTTTTTGTAACAGGGTTATCCAATTGGTGGAACAACTTGTGTCCACAGCTTCCATATCGATTATGGTCAACGGATCCCCCACCTCTTTTTTTCAGAGCACCAGAGGTCTAAGGCATGGTGATCCTATCTCTCCTATTTTATTCACTATTATGGCTGAAAGTTTAGGCAGGAATCTAAAAAAATTGGTCGACTTTAAATTTCTTTTTGGTCTCAAACCTTCCTCAGGCAATCTGGTGTGTTCCCATCAACAATTCGTTGATGACACTATGCTTATGGGTCAAGCTACGTTGTCTGAAGGAAAAACTATAAAATAGTTGCTTGACAATTATGGGAGAGCTTCAGGACAGCTGATCAACAATAAAAAAAAGCTCTCTGTTCTTCTTCAACACTCTAGATCATAGACAGGCTAAAATTGCCAGAATTCTGGGTTGTAGGGTGGATTCCTTTCTTGCCACCTACCTTGGTCTACCCTTAAGCTTGAAACCTCCTAAGTCTTTCTGGCTCTCGCTGGTGAAGGATTTAGCAAGAAGCTTGCGGGCTAGAAAGGAGCCCTGCTAAGTCAAGCCAAAAAACTTCAGCTCCTCAAATCCTCTCTCCAAAATCTGCTTATCTATGCCCTAAGCCTATTTAAGATTCCTAATAAATTTGCTGATGCCATTGAAAAAATTCAAAAAATATTTCATTGGTCGGTTGTTGAGGAAAAAAAATACTTCCCTTAATTGGCTGGAATCTGGTTTGTAGACCTAAAAAGACCAGAGGACTAGGTTTAAGAAGAATCAGAACAGTCAACAAAATCCTCTTAGATAAACAAATCTGGAGAATCTCCTCTTCTTCTGGGGAGTGGATTGATATTCTGGCTAGCAAATATTTAGAAAATAACTGCTTCTCCATTATAAAAAAATGATCCACACCTTTTTCTTAGAGGGTCTACATGCTAGAATAATATAATCAATGGAAAAAAGATTATGGATGTTGGTATTGGATGGCAAGTGAGAAATGGTTATCATACTAGATTTTGGGAGGACAAATGGCTTTTTAAGGAGCCCATTATAAAAATCAACTCCTTTAGTGAATGGGAAGAGATTTGTAATGTACGGTTTGGAACTTATGTGAAAGATTACAAAGCGAATGGTAATTGGGTGGACTTGTGCAGTGTTAGTCAAGCTTTGGCTCCTATCTAGTCTTCTTTGCTGGCAGTGAGACTTAGTTCTGAGCAGCTAGATGATCATGCAGTTTGGATAGATGAACCCTCTAGCAGTTTTTCAGTGTCATCTGCTTTTGCCAGGATTACTTCTTCTCTAGACCATCCTCCCTTCTAGTCTAAAGCTTGGTTCAAACATTTGATACCTAAAATTAATATCTTCTTCTAGATCCTTCTCCAAAATAAGGCGTTCACCATTGATAACCTGTGTAAACGCATATTTCAAATTCCTAATAGATGCTTTCTTTGTAAGATGGAGGCTAAATCTATACGTCATTTATTCCTTCATTGCTCATTTGCTGCTTCTATCTGGAAAAAAATCATTAGGTTATGGCACCTTCCTTGGGTTTTCCCTTCATCCATTGAAGACTTCTTCACTCAATGGAAAGCCCCAAAAAGAAATCCTATGCTCAGGATTTTATGGGATTTATCCTTCCCTCATGTTGCTTGGGGCCTCTGGAAAGAACACAACAATAAAATTTATAGGGATAAAGAAGCCTCTGTGGATATTGTCTTTGATAAAATTGTCAGATTCTTGAAGGAAATTTTCAATGCCTTGGTTCAGAAGGACAATGTGCCCATGAAAGTGGAGCATTCGCTCTATGACCTAATTATTGCTAAGGATTGGAACATAAGTCTAGAATTGTCTAGAACCATAATGAAGGCCAAGAAGGACATAGAGGGTGTTTGGTGGTCTTTTCCGCCAAACGGTTGGATCAAAGCGAACTTTGATGGTGCAACTAAAGGTAATCCGGGGGGCGGGCTGTGGTGGAGTTATAAGGGATTCCTTTGGAAATTTCATTGGAGCGATGGCCTCTCCTCTTGGTTCCCAAACAAATCATCTGGTAGAGGCTGTTGGAGCTTTTCACATCATAAATTTAGCCCAAAGTCTTAACATTAAAAATCTATGGCTTGAAGGAGATTCCAAAAACATAATCAATTGCCTCTGTGGCAAGTCTCCCCCTCGAGGACCATTACATCATGGGTTGAGGATGCCATATTGACTTTGGCTAAATTTGATAAAGTTAAAATATCACATGCTTATAGAGAAGCCAATGCTGTTTCAGATTTTCTTGCTAACAAAGGAGTTAGGAGTAAAGATGTGCGCACCTAGCTTAATATTAGTGATCTAAACTCTAATGTCTGCACCTTATTAAATTATGATAAATCACATGGAAAAGTGACGTGTTATCCCTTTAATGAGGACATGTTGGATCTTTCACATCATAATCATTAGAGTGCATGGGACCGAGCCTAGCGGCTTAATCTACAAGAAAGCTCTGCACGCTTTGTGGGTTCTTAGATTTGGCAGAGCCAATTTTAGTAAAGATTTCGATTGGGTCTACCCTATAGTGTCTGCTAAAATTGGAGGAAACAAAAAGCAAATTGAGCCGGATAGCTATGATACACACATGAAAAATGCCAAGGCTTGGAATAAGGTTAAAAGTGGAGGGTTACTTCCTTTCCTGGAGAAGCTCCATGGCTCTAACCAGGAGGCTACAGACCTCTTTGTTAAAAATTGGAATAATGAAAACTTGATCCTGTTTGGTAGGAATGTGGAGCTCAGTGAAAATCTAATCGCTGATGGTACGGGATTATCTACTAAAGGGAAGAAGTTCTTTAGGGATAGGGATTTTTCTGATGAAGCTGTGATTAGATTTCCTAAAAAGGACAAAGAAAGGCTAAGTCTGGTTAAAATTGTGAACAACTACTTTGATGCAGACACCATAAAGGCCATTTGGAGAAAGGTTTTGTGGGTCATCATGGAGTAAATTATGATGGAAGGGTGCTTTACTAGAGTTTATGGCTACCACTTTGATCTTCTCAACCACTTCTGATACAAGGTTAGGGTCTCTCTCCCCTATTATCTTTTCTGTTCCTTGAAGAAAAGCTTGGAGGATAATAAGAAAAACCATAAAAGATTCCCCATCCTACACACTTGGTTAATAAGGTTGATTGTTGAACATTTCCAAAAAATGCTTGCCCCTGCTATCTTGGAAACTATCCCTAATTCTAAGAGTGATGACACTGAGCCTAGTGGCTCGGAGTATCTGCCTAACTCTAGTCCAGCTAGAAAAGTCCTTAGCTTGCATGCTATCCCTTCTAAGAACAAAAACCCTAATCCCCTTTCTGGTAAAACCCGTGCTAAGATTGAGCCTAATAGCCTCTCCCTTAAGAATAGTTCTATTGATAAGAAACCCCAGGCCAAAAGCCTTGTTTCCTACTCTAATGAATCCTTTGAGTTGAAGGAGTTTGATGCCAACAAAACTGAGCTTTGCACTGAACCTCTGCTGGATAAACATGCTAATGATCACTCCCCTATTATTCCTAACCCTGAGAAAACTTGTCCTAATATTGGAAAAGAGCCCTCTCTGGATGTTCTGAACCTTGCCAAAACCAATTCTGAGTCCCACTTCAAACTCTTGGAATGGACTTTCATTGAAATTAATGAGTTTAAAATAAAAAAATTGGGCCCTTCAAAGCAAGATTAAAGAGCTGGGTACTAAGATTGTAGAGATTGAAAAGAAATATGTGTATCACAGTAACATAAATATAGACTCCAAGGTTGAGAACATAAGGAATGCCATCAAAACCGTTGCTGAGCAAAACAACTGAATGGCAAGACACAATGCCATTATCATTAACGCGATGACTAAAAATCTAGATAAATCCCAACAGGGATCTCTAGTGGTGGATCTGGAGGAAACAAAGGACAAAAGCTAGGATACAAATGTGGGAATTTCCAAAAGAACTAGAGCCAATCTAGAGCACAAGGTCCCCCCTACTTTGAAGATGATTCAAATTTTAAAAAAGGAGTCAATGATATGCAAAATCTAGAGGTGGAGACGGAGTCTATCCTCAAGACTCTGAATTAACGACTGGGGTTTTTGCTGCTTACTTTTTTGTTCCTCTTGGTTTGACATTTCTGGTCTTTTTTGTTTGGTTACTGCTGATCTTTTCTTGGGTAGCTGGTCTTTTTGGTTGGACTTTTGTGTCCTCTTTTCTGTTTTGTAAACGTTGTGGTTTCAGGTCCTTGTAAAACCCGTTTTACCCCTTTTATCAAAAACATAGCGAGAAAAGGATCAACATACAAGAAAGCAGAAAAATGATGCAAAAGCTTTATTTGAAATCCAACAAGAAATGGATGAGTCAATGTTTCTTAGATTTGTAGTAGAAGCAAGATCCAAGAGGGCATGGGATATTTTTGATATAGCATATCAAGGTGCTACAAAGGTGAAGGTAGCTAAACTACAATCTCTTGAAAGAAGTTTTGAGAATTTACAAATGAATGATTTGGATTCGATAGACCAATTTTTAAGTAAGGTAATGAATATTGTAAATAAAATTAGATCTAATGGAGAAGAATTAATAGATGAAAATATTATACAAAATATTCTTTGGAGTTTACCCAGTAAATTGAATGCTATAGTTGTAGTAGTTGAGAAATCTAAGGATTTGACACAGTTATCAGTAAATGAATTGATTTGATCTTTTTTAATACATTATTCTAGAATGAATACAAATAAAAATACTTCTTTTGACAATGCTTTCAAGTCTCAGTTATCATATGATGGAGGAAGAGGCATGTCAAGCTTCAAAGGAAGAGGTAGAGGTAGAGGCAAAGGTGGTAGAAGTTATCTAAATCAAGATGAAAAAATAATCTAGATCAAGGTGAGAAATAGTGAGAACCACAACAATAGAGGATGTGGAAACAATCATTCCCATCAAAATTTACAAAGGTTTGATATATCTAACATTCAATGTTATGATTGCAAAAAATATGGATATTATGCATATGACTGTAGAAAGAAACAAGGAGATATGGATAAGTAGAATGCAAATTACACAAATGAATCTAGATCTAGTTCTTAAAGTATGTTCATCACATGTCACATTGGTCAAGAGAGCACTAGAAATATTTGGTTTTGATATAGTGAATGCAATAATCATATGACAAAGAATAAAGACTTGTTTTCTAGTCTTGATGATTATATAAATTTTCAAGTGAAATTAGGAAATGATAATAAAGTGGATGTAATTGGTAGAGTAATAAATATTTTGACAAGAAATGGTGAAAGAAATTTTGTTCCTGATGTTTATTTTGTACCTAGACTAAAGCATAATCTTATGAGTGTTGGAAAATTAGTACAAAAGGGTTACATGGTATCTTTTATTAATAATGTTTGCACAAGGTTGGATATATTTTCAAATGATAGGTTGATTGCAAGAGTGGAGATGGCCAAGAATCGGATGTTCCCCCTTCAAATTCATTGCACCCTAGGAGAAGAGGAAGCCAATTTCAAAACTATGCATTTAGACCAATCATGGCTATGGAATTTGAGGTATTGGAATTTAAATTTTGGGGTTGAGTTTGTTACAAAAGAAACAAGTGGTAAAAGGATTTTCACCTATAGATCAGCAAACCAATTCATGTGAGAGTTGCATTTTGGAGAAATAACATAGAGAGAGTTTTCTTGTAGGAGTTAGCTAGGGTAGTATTGGAGATAGTTCATAGTGATTTATGTGGACTAATGCAAACACCATCACTTGGAGGTAATATTTATTTTCTAACCTTCATTGATGATTTGAGTAGAAATAATTGGGTATATTTTCTTAAGAAGAAGTCTGAAGCATTCATAGAATTCAAGGAGTTCAAAGCTATGGAGGAAAAAAATGTCAACTATACATCAAAGTACTTAGATCTAATAGAGGTGGAGAATTTAGTTCTCATGAATTGTTATATTTTCTAAAAATCATGGGATCAAGAAATAATTTTCAACAAGGCACACACCACAACAAAATGGCGTAGAAGAGAGGAAGAATAGAACCATAATAGAAATGGCTAGGAGCATGTTGAAGGCTAAAAGCTTTCCTAATTATCTTTGGGTAGTAGTAGTAGCTTATGCAGTATACATTTTGAATAAAAGTCCTACAAAAAGTGTCAAGGAAAAAATTTCTCTCTAAATTGATAAAGTGATATTTTTACGTCACTATTGAGAGACTCAACTAGCATATAAAATGATTTATTTGATAAAGTGATATTTTTTAAATTGAAAATGGAGTGGAAAATGTCAAAAAAACCTCCTCATTAATAGATGAGGAGGATGGGAAATATTCCCATATCTCTTACGGATCATTTGAACCTAGCATGAAAAAAAAAGAGAAAGTGCATTGATAATCACCTTACCAAATTCAATGTAGGTATGTGCCTCTTACTTTTCATTGCATATTATTATTTTTCTTTCCTTTAAATAGTAATACATGTTGACCTCAAATCAAAATAGGGAAAAAACAAAAAAAAAATTAGAGGCATAAAAATCTACCAAGAATGTCTTAGCTATGAAGCTTCTTTCAAAACATAGTTTTGGTCACAAATTCTACACCAAAGAAATGCACATATTCACCAATCTCCTATTTATTAAATTAGGTGGAGCTAGTGAGAACTATTGTGGTGTTATATTTTAATTTAGGACTTGATTTTGTATTTTGTTACAAATGTGTGACTTTAAATCTTGTTATTTCTCAATGATAATATAAATTTTATGTTCTTGTTATCACTTATTAGATTTAATTAAACAAGTTTATATATATATATATATATACACACTGTGAAACTTGTATATCTATGTCATTTATTTTTCTTTAATTTATATATAACTTTGTGTGATGGTAGTCTCAATATTTTAGCTATTTATATTAATATTTAGTAGGCATAAAAATTAGAGGTCAAGAAACAATAAATAAATTTATGTGGAAGATAAAAGTCTATATTGCATTTTCATGTATGTTTAAAAACTCAAAAGGTCCGCCAAATAAAGTGGATGGGATTAGAGGTGAGTGAGCAATTTGCAAAGATTTCTCAAATATGCAAGAACATTACAACTTCATAATGGAGTACATTATGACCCCATAGCACCCACACATTAAAATTTTTGATGTTAAGGCTTAGAACAAAGATTAAGAGGGGCATGAAACACAACACATCACAAATTATTCAATGTGCACATCAAAGATCTCAAAATGGTTATCGATAATGAGCCAACATAGAGGGTAAGATTAACAAAAAAACATTGGATAGATTTCCTTTATAATTATTATTTTTTCTTTTATTCTTACTTCTTCCTTTTAATCTTCCAATGACACAATAACTCAAAATAAAAAATAAAATATTTAGAAGAATTCCTATAAATGAATACTCTCATATCTCTTAAAATGAGACCCACATACATACATATATATATATATAATTCTAAAATTACAATACAAAAACTTGTTGTTCCATAAACAATTATCAAGGAACACAAAGCTTAAAAAGAGAAAAAAAAGAATTTGTCCATCTGTAATCCACAATGACTTAAAACCTTAGGATCTCTTTGTTACATTACCTTCTTTTGAAAAGTATTTTTCCTTTCTCACAATCACAAAGCCACTGGTTCCAACAAATCATAGAAACCAAGCTTAGTTATTCTCATCCTCCTATAGCCACTGATATTGCTGTAGTAATTTTTTTTTGCATAAAATAAGAAGTAGTTATGCAAACCAAAGAGAAATCTTTCTCACGTTACTTTCTCCAGTGTCCTGCAACTACTAATATAGCTGTAGTAAAATAATTCTACATAAAATAACATGTATTTTGTTGGATTATTTAATCTTGAGTAGCAACAGGTAGATGCATTTAATGCCTAGTCAGGGGAGATCCTTTGGATTGTTCCCCCCTTTTTCACTGTTAGATATTTACTATCCAAATAAATGTGCTTTGATAGAAAATTAACTCCAGTAGGTGAATTTTGAAATTGAGTGCTAGTTTTGTGCTTTGATAGAAAATTAACTCCAGTAGGTGAATTTGAAATTGAGTGCTAGTTTTGGAAAGGGAAACAAAAGACAAAAGAAGAATAGAATGTTTATTCAGTAAGAAAAACAGAGACAATTAGTTTTTGCAGCATCAGACAAGGAAGAATGTTTAACAGAAATGTGAAGGGAATGTTCAGGACAACCTGCAGCAACAAAGGACATTGACATAGAGTTGTTCTTCAGTGCTCTAGAATATCTCCAACACACAGTAAGCTCCAGTGCACTGAAATATGCATAATTTTTGTATGAAGAATACACAGAGCTTTTTCTTTGAATTTTGTATGTAATTTTTTTTATTGTAATCTTTAGTGAATGAATGAAATCAAATATATTATTTTTCCTCCTTGTCTTCTTGTCTCTTTAGTCTGTGTGTTTTCATTCTTTTCTCCCTATAGTTGGGTTTATTTTCCCAACAGACTGGTATCAAAGCCCTATGTTTTTTGGGCATTTAGTTTTTAAATTCCTAGCTTTGTTCCTAGGCGTGTTGTGGTAGAACTTTAGTTTCTATGTATTTGGGAAAGCCCTAGTTTTCTGGGCAGTGAAGAAAATCCTTAGATTTTATCTAGGTATTTGTAGTTTTCCCCATTTAGAAAAATGGATAGAGGAGATAATAGGAGTTGGCAACAACCACCTGGAAAAAATTATGATGTCTGGGAAAAGAAAATGAAAACCATTTTAGTAGCAAATGATTTGTGGGAGTTAGTAGCAAATGGGTTCATAGATGTGACTTACCCAAATGCATTTGCAGCATTGGGCAATGCTCAAAAGAACTAGTTGAAGGAGACAAGGAAAAATTATACCAAATCCCTTAGTCTGATTGAGACAACCTTGACAAAGGCTATCTTTCCTTGAATAGCCATAGTTAGTTATGAAAAAGAAGAATGAGAAATCATTCAAACCACCTACAAAGAGACTAAAAAAGTTAGGTCAATGAAACTCTAGCTGCAAAGAACAAAATTTGAGACCATGCAGATGAAGGACAATGAGTCCATTTTAGATTTTCATACAAGGGCTTCCACCTTGATTAATCAATTGAGGATAAATTGAGAAACCATGGAAGAGAAAAAGATTGTGGAGAAGATTCTCAAAAGCTTACCCACAAAATTTTACCTAGTGGTTATTTCCATAGAAGAGGCAATAGACCTCTAAACATTATCAGTTGATGAGTTAATGGGTTCACTTCAAACCAATGAGCAACACCTAAATAGGTCTACAAATTCTTCCTAGGAAGAATCCTTCAAAGCACAAGAAAATGTGAGAGGTAGGGAAAGACGAATAAATGGAAGAAGAAGAGGTCATAGAGGTAGAGGTAGAAGGAACTCCGGAAGAGGAGGATCAAATAGTTAAGAGAAGGCCAACACCTCCCTTGACTTCCAAAATGCAAAGAAAAATAGCAGCTCGAATCAGAGATCTAATGAGAGCAATGTGCAGTGTTACTACTATCATAAGTATGGTCATTATGCAAGTGAATGTAGGAAGAAACATCATGACCAAGGGAGTCAAAATGCAAATGTGGAAAATGAGAACAAGGATGAAAATGAAAAATAGTCAAGTTTTTATTGCATGCAATCTTGCAGAGTAAGATAGCGCTAAAGTTTGGTATTTGGACAACGGCTATAGCAACCACATGAGTGATAAGAGAAATTTATTTTCCTCCTTTGACCACAACATTAAGTCTGAAATCAAAATGGGGAACAATGGGAAGGTTCTAGTCATGGGCAAGGGCATAGTGTGCCTACAAACCAAGCATGGTGAAGAAAGACAACTCCATGACATCTTTTATCCCCCAAGAATGAAACACAATCTCTTGAGCATTGGACAGATGGCACAAAATGGTTACAAAGTGCTAATGGAGAAAGGGGAATGTATCATCTATGACAGAGATGGAAGCAAGAAAGTTATGGCAGCGGTTCAAGTGACAAAGAACTAGATGTTTCCTCTCAAAATACAAATCTCAGCACAGTCAATAGGCCTACATGAGTCATCCTTCAAATAGTCATCCAAGACCCATCCAAGCTTTGTAATTTGAGGTATGGGCATCTAAGTCATTCTAGTTTAAATATTTTAGCTAAAAAAGATATGGTTAGGGGCCTACCAACAATCATAGAGCCCAATGGAAAGTGTGAAGCATGCATCCTGGGTAAACAACATAGGCAACCTTTTAATCAGGGCATTCTAGGAGAGCTAGAGCAACATTAGAGCTGGTGCATTCAGATTTGTGTGGTCCCATGAAGACCCCAATCCTAGGAGGAAAATTTTATTTTATGACACTCACAGATGACTATAGTAGAAAATATGGGTGTATTTTTTGAAGAAAAACTCAGATGCATTTGAGAAGTTCAAGGAGTTTAAGGCCTTGGCTAAAAATTGAAGCGGCCATTATATCAAAGTTCTTAGAAATGACAGAGGGGGAGAGTATATCTCTCAAGAGTTTATGAATTTTTGCAAGTCTCAAGGTATTCAAAGACAACTCACAACCCAATATACTCCACAAAAAAATGGAGTAGCTGAAATAAAGAATAGAACCATCACAAAAATGGTAGAAAGCATGTTGAAGGAAAAAGGTTTGTCTAATGAGTATTGGGGTGATGTTGTAGCAACAACAGTCTACATCTTGAATAGTTGCCCCACAAAGGTAGTTTTTAATAGGATCTAACAAGAAGCGTGGACGAAATGCAAATGGAGTGTTGAGCATTTAAGAATATTTGTATGTTTGGCATATGCACTCGTGCAAAAAGAGAAAAGGAATAAATTTGACGACAAAAGTGAAAAATGCATTTTCATAGGCTATAGTGAAGAATCCAAAGCCAATTGTATAGTCCCATCACCAAGAAAGTGGTGATCAGTAGGGACGTTGAACTCATTGAAAATGAGTCATGGGATGTAATAATGGATAGCAATACAGGTATTTCAATCTCAATACCCTTTGAGGATGAAGAAGATACATAAGGTAGATGCGCCAGAAATCTACAACAAGTTGACAGTTCATAAAATAGTAGCAACAGCTCCAAAAATTCTTAGTAGAGAAGTTGCTCTAGAAACTTCCAATAGGGTAGATGCACTAAAAACTTTTAGTAGGGAAGTTTCTTTAGAAACTTACAGCAACAATCTTCATCAGTCTAGCAGTCAAGCAACTTTGAAATTGATGCCATGAAAGACTAGAAGCGTGAGGGAAATTTATGACAACACAAGGTATGATGATTTTGATGAGAATTCATATTTTTCTATGTTTTCTTATAGTGATCCAATGTATTTTGAAGAATTCATGAAAGAAGAAAAATGGTGTAAATCCATGGATAAAGAGCTGGATGCTATAGTGAGAAACAATACATGGGAGCTCACTGATTTACCCAGAGGGAAATTAGTCATTGGAGTTAAGTTGGTCTATAAGACCAAATGTACTATTGATGTTAAGGAGGTACTACTGATGGTAAGGTTGAAAAGCATAAAGCAAGGATAGTTGTCAAGGGATATAAACAATAGCCTGGAAGAGACTACAATGAGACATGTGCACCAATTGAGAAGTTGGAAATAGTGCGGGTAGTCCTAGCAATTACAACCCAACACAAATGGAAAGTATTTCAAATGGATGTGAAATCAACCTTATTGAATGGAGTGCTAAAAGAAGAGGTGTATGTGGAGCAACCACTTGGCTATGAAGTCCCAGGGAAAGGAGACAAAGTCTACAAGCTTTGGAAAGCTCTTTATAGGTTGAAACAAGAACCAAGGGCATGGTACAATAGAATTGACTCATACCTTCTGAGTAATGGGTTTAGAAAAAAGTAGTAGTGAGCCCACACTCTACATTAAGGAAGCCAATGGTGAGATTCTTATTGTTGTTTTGTATGTAGATGATTTAATTTTCACATGGAATAGTAATCTTTTCATTGTTGATTTCAAAGAGGTAATGAAAAATTAGTTTGAAATGGCAGACCTAGGTTTGCTAAAATATTTACTAGGCATAGAGGTCCAACAAATAGATCATGGCATCTTTATTTCACAAGAAAATTATGCTAAACAAATCTTGAAGAGATTTAGAATGTTGGACAAAAAACCAGCCCCAACCCCAATAGCTACAGGTCTAAAATTAAGAAAAGAGGACATCAGTAGTGATGTTAACCCAACCCTCTACAAGAGCATGGTTGGAAGCCTCAGGTATTTGATAGATACAAGACCTGATTTGATGTATGCGATAAGCTTTATTTCTAGGTTCATAGAGCAACCTAAAGACACACTGGCAAGCAGGAAAAATAATTCTAAGTTATGTCAATGGTATGAAAGGCTATGATATTATGTATACCGCCTCCAATGAGTTTCAATTGGTTGGGTACATAGATAGTGATTGGGAAAGAAATATAGATGACGGGAAGAGTACATTAGGATATTTTTTCCACATGGATTCAGGAGAAATATCATGGGCCTCAAAGAAGTAGCCCATAGTTTCTCTCTCCATAACTGAAGTGGAGTAGATAGCAACAAATGTAGCAGCATGTCAGACAATTTGGCTTAGAAGAATCCTTGCAGATTTGAATGAGCAACAAGAAGATGGTACAACCATATTTTGTGACAATGTGTCTTCTATTACAATGACTAAGAATCCCATCTTTCATGGATGAAGAAAGCACATCAAAATCCACTACCATTTCATAAGGGAGTTGGTGGAGTATGGAGAGATTCAACTTCAGTATTGCAGATCTAAGCAACAACTCACTAATATTTTCACAAAGGAATTGTCAAAATAATCCTTTGAACTCCTAAGAGATAGGCTTGGTTTGTAGGAATGTGTTGGAACTTTAGTTCTGGAAAACACAGAAAAGCATTGATGCTATTGAAATTTAGTTCTAGAAACTCAGAAAGGCACCAAAAATTAGAACAACTACAAACAGGTATGCTCCAGAAACTTTGCTCTGGTGCTTCAGAATCATTGCTCTGGTTCTGTGGAAACTTTGCAGAGTGATGAAGAATAGGGATAGTTGCTCTAGAAATGTTACTCTGAAAACTTTGCTTTGGAAATTTTAAATGATGATGAAAAGAAAAATGGCTCAGGATTAAGGGGGAGTGTCAGATTATTTAATCATGAGCAGCAATGGGCAGATGCATTTAATGCCTAGTCAAAGGAGATCCACTTTGGATCGTTCCCCCCTTTTTCATGGTTAGATATTTGATGTCCAAATAAATGTTCTTTGACAAAAAATTAACTCTAGTAGGTGAATTTGAAATTGAGAGTTAGTTTTGGAAAGGGCAACAAAATACAAAAGAAGAATAGAATGTTTATTTAGTAAGAAAAAAAGAGGCAGTTAGTTTTTGCAGCAACAGACAAGGAGGAATGTTCAGCAGAACTATGAAGGGAATGTCTAGAAGAACTTGCAGCAATAGAGGACATTAACATAGAGCTATGCTTCAGTGCTCCAGAATATCTCTAGCACATAGCAGCACACAATAAGCTCCAGTGTGCCAGAATATGCACAATTTTTGTATGAAGAATACACAGAGCTTTTGCTCTGAGTTTTGTCTATAATATTTTTAATTGTAATATTTAGTTAATGAATGAAATCAAATATATTATTCTACCTCCTTATCTTGTTGTCTCTTTAGTCTATGTGTTTTCATTCTTTTCCCATTGTAGTTGGGTTTATTTTCCCAAAATAATTATGCAAACCACATAGAACTCTTTCTCATGTTACTTTCTCCAGTGTCCATATTTAATATTAGATGAAGGAATCGGGCAGTAAAACCCATCAATGTAGATGATATGAATATAAAATATTTGAAGCATGTTGTATGTAATGAGAAAAGAACTTACTTATTATATAAAAAATTAACGATAAACTAATTTAAAATTATATGCAAGAAAAAGAGTACTATATTCTAGCAATATATATAATCTAAACTTGACAATACATACAAACTTACAATGGATATTGTTCTTCCAGCTATATTTTTGAAATCTCCCCTCTAGTCATCTTCTCTTAATGATGTGAGACAGATCTAGACAATTGATGAGTTGTGAAAGTATTACTATTCTAATTTCCATTCAAACTGACAATCTACTCTATTTTCTTTTTTTCTTAATTTTCTATTTTAGATCACTATTGGGAACCCAACAGAAAATAAAACAATATATTGGATGAGAATGATATTTGTGTACTTGGAAATGGAGGAGTGGAGAAGAATGATCCAACTCCACATTATCAAATGAAGAGGATAGGAAACATGCCCAGATCTCTTAGAGATCAACTAAAAATGCAGTTATATTTTGACGAGGGCGCTAACCTGAGACATAAAATAACAAACACAAAGTAGAGAATAATTTTTTATTTAGAAATATGGAATTCTTACATTTAGAGGATCTCAAATCCTTGAGCTCCACAATACATGCAAATTACAAATATTACAAAAGTTCCCCTTGCGCAACATGCGAACTCTTTTCCCCAAAAAACTATCAAAAATCAAAAAAACCTACCCATAAATAGATAATTTTCCATTTTGGAGCCAAACAACATTTTAATTATGAGTTTTGGTGGTTTGACACCAAAATTTACAATTTGAAATTCAAAAATCGAGTCCTAATTTGAAAATTGGCAATTTTCAAAAAATTGGCCAACTTTCACAAGCCATAACTTTTGATTTGGGACTCTTTTTTTCGAACCGTTTGAACCGTTGGAAAGGTCTCAAAGTGAAGTACGTGCTAAGAATCCACTCCATTGGTTTTGGAAAATTTTGGGCCCATACGAGATGGTTTAGTGCCTCAAACTCGACTCTAAAGGTTTTTCAAGGCAAAAAGCATAAACTAAAACTTGAATAACTTTCAAACTGTGAATGATCTTGACCTGATTCTTTCTCCAAAGTGCTTATTTTTTTGTCCTAAACCTTCTCTTAAATTTTTACCTCTTCATGCCTTCAAATTCAAAACAGCTAAAAATAACAGTTTAGTAGAAAAAGCAAAAAATCAGTTCTGAAAGTTGGAAACTCTTATTTGATGAAAAGGGTATCCAAAAATGCAAAAACATCTAGAAAAATCCAAAAAAAGAAACATAAATGGAAAGAATATTTTTTGGTGATGTAGGATTTCCCTTACACCACTGGATGCTCATGCATCATATTTGTTTCATTCTTCATTTATAACTACATTCTCAGATGATCACCAATAGATCTAGTCATGTTTCATTTACTAGAAATAATGAGGAGGCTGCATAACTTTCTCAACTCCTCAATTTTCAACTAAACAAATATCATTTCCATCCAATAAATAGGATTAAGGGAATCACAATCATGATCTCACACTTTCATTACATTTAGAGCATAAGTTCAAACAAAAAAAACATCTATTAAAAGTATAGTTGTCGAACCATAAGAGATTAACCAACTCTAAAAAAAAATAAAAGAGAATAAAAAGTACAGTAGTCACTATATTGGTTGTAGGAAGAAATGGTCAACACAGAAAAATGGTCTCCAATTAATGCTGAATTTGTTGAGCATTTCTTTGAATAGAATGATATTTGTGTACTTGAAAATGGAGTAGGGAAGGATAAGTAGCCTCCAGGACAATAGGAAACATGCCTAGATCTCTAAGAGATCATCTCAGAGTGCAGGTATATTTGTTTTATTCTTGAATAATAGCTACATTCTCAAATGATCTCTTATAGATCTGATCATGTTTCCTTTCCTCCTTATACTTATCCAACGAAACTTCTTTAACATTCTCTACTCCATAATTTTCAACTGCACAAATATCATTTCTATCCAATAAATAGATGCTTAAGGAAAAACAAACCCTTTTCTGTAATAGAAAATCATAGTCGTTCACACAGTGGAAGATATCACACTTTCATTACATCTAGAGCATAAATCCAAATAGAAAATCATATCTATTAAATGTATAGTAGTTAAACCACAGGAGCTTAACCATTCTAAAAAATAAAAGAGAATTACATAAATCAGTTACTATCTTGGCTGAAATGGTCGCATAGAAAGAAATGGTCTCCAAATAATGTTGAATTTGCTCAACATTGCTTTGATAGAATGTCTTCACAATTTAACCTAATTTTTTCATGTGTCACATTTTTTAGATTGAAGAATTAAAACACAAATAAATTACAAATAAATTACATAAATCAACTAGTAGAACATATGAAGTATAGTTTTTGTTTCTAATCCAACCCAACAATTTATTTGACTTTGCCAAATCTATATCTCTGCAATTTGAAACTTACAGCCGTTAGTAATGTTTTATCTCTTTTGGGTTCTCTTTCACTACATTGAGAAAAAATGTTAATTGAGAGAAGACTCTAAATTTAATAGAAAATAAACCAATAATTCATTTATAACTCTTTGAATGACTAGTTATGAAGGTCTGGAGATCAATAAGACTTTTATTTTCTTCATTTATGAATAAATTGTGTTCCATACATAGAAATAACGATTGTATACCATGAGGTTTGGTCAAAAAGCTAAAGATATGTTTGTAGAATAGGATAAAATCAAGGTTAAGGTAGGAATCAACAAAACTAAAATCTTAAGATCGTAAATCAATAATGAAGCAAAAAAAATTTCTCTTTCTTGCTTTGTATGTTGGATTGCCCTTAGATATGACTATCCAGCAATAGCCTAATGATAATGACAGCAAAATAATGAATATAGTAGTTGTCTCCTAGAATGTACTTGCATAAGTTATCTAGATTGGACTGAAATGACAATGATAGGCCTCTTTTATAGAAAACCAAATTTGAATGAAGGGCTAGGATTAAAAGCCAATAAGGTGTGACAATCAATGGCTAAAAATGAAAGTTGTAAAATGAAATAGGGTTAGGGACAAATTAGGGGAAAGATAAGAATATATGGTTGAGATTGAATTATAAAAGGGTGAAAACTAAATGACATGTGAAGGGAGAGGACTAGAACGATAAAGAGATTGGCACAAAAAAAAAAGTTGCTAGATAAATCAAATAATTATAAAATTATTTAACTTAGGAGGGAAAGTGAATAACTAAATAATTAAAACAATTATTTAATTACAAAAGAAGAGGGAAAATTGACCTTTTAATTAAATAATGATTTAATTTAAAAGTGGAAGTAAAGGAAAAATTAGTAAGTCATTTAATTTATGGAAGAAGATAATGAATAATTAAATAATTGAAATAATTATTTAATTATAGTAGAAAAATGATAATAATTAATTAAATAAAATTTATTTATTTTGGAAGAAAGGGGACATTAGTGACATAATTAAATAAATGACGTTTATTTAATTAATCAAAAAGAAAAATAAAAGTAAAAAATGAATTAATTAAATAATTAAAATTATTTAATTGATAGAAGAATTGTGGCCTTAGACAATAATCAAATAATTAAGATTATTTAATTATTACGGAAGAAGGGGATTCATGAAGAAAAATAGTGTTCGCAAGAAAAGGATAATTTTTATTATGTACATTTCCCCCACCCCTTGATACAATACAATTTATCCCATTGTGTCAAAGAATTTTAGTTCAAAGCATGCCCTAGGAGACAAGGTAAACCTATGCCCCCTTGAAATTTTTTACAAATTTTCAAAACAAAATTCAAAAAATTAAAAATTATTCTAATAATTCCATTTGATAATAGATAATGCTTTTATGACAAAGGGGTCAACTTCTAGGACCTTCGGGATGGCCAAATTAGGTATTAGGACCCCTCATCGAGTGCACCTAGTAAAAACCCTAACCCTCGGGGAGTATAAATGGAAATTAGGTGGTAATTTTGGTCATTTACACATTTTAACCTTGGTGATTTAAGAGATTTGAAAGTGACTTGTTGTGAAGCCACTACCAGGATGTCACATGTTCCACACAATGCTCACTGTGGATTCTGAGCTAGGACCTTCTGACGACCAGAGGGCTCTAAGGACTCGATAAGTATAGCTTCCCCACTTTGTGATTTTCCCTTTTTTGTGTAGATTTAGGGTTCTAAATGTAAGAAAACAATGTGGTGAATGCAGTTCACCACATCTACAATCACATTTTTTGCATGTGGCATGGCTCCTTGCATCTGCATGTTGTAACACAACTATAGATTAGGGTTTTAATGAATGCGGTGTGCAAAATTTTGAAGTGTGCCATAATCGTTTCGTACACCACATCTATGGTCACAAATGATGCAATCACATATGTGAGGTGCATTTGTGCAACTAAATCACATATGTGAAATTGTTGGATGCAAGTATTGGGGGTTAACCAAAAATGACCCAAATGATGCATATTCCTAGGCATGTGATGCAAATGTAACTAGGAAATGCATATGTGAAATATGTGACACATTTCCCCTGTAAGATGCATTTATTTTATCAATGAGACACAATTGCCCGATTTAAGTTTTTCCCTGGTTTTAGATATAATTTCTTTTGTAATTTAGGTCCAATAGGTTTGACTAGGATTTTTGATTGATGCAATAAATTTGCTTGTGACATAGGTTAGATATGACCTGATTTACACCAGAGAGAGTTAGCCATCTACATTCAAGTTGTGAGAGCATTTGACTGATGTTGAGAATCATCAATTCATTTCCCCAGGTTTATACTATGTGACCTTAATGCCCACCATCATGGTGAATAGGGGACTATTGATTGCACCCACTAAGAGATGGCATTTTGAGATGAGCTCCTTCCACTCTTTGACTAGGGAGGCGATAGTGACATTCGAGGATATATATAAGATTCTGAGACTTCCTATCCATGGAGTACGACTAACATATGATCCAGAGAATGGGTACTAATCTATTAAGGACCAGTATGAGAATGAGGACATCACAGAGCTAGGCATCTAGGAGTATGAGATTAGATGGAAGGTCTTGGAAAAGAGGTATGAGCGATGGGATTGCATATTGTGTACACTCAATGTCGAGATCATCACTTTGGACCATTGAGGACATGGATTTCTAGTTGGCTAGGGAAAGATGCTTATAGGTATGATGCCTAGGGGTATAGTTTATGCATGGGGGCCTATTTTGGTAGCCTTAATATACTTTCAACTACATGACATCACCTATAGAGGAGCTCAGTCAATTATCTAAGGTACTACTCTACTCATGATATAGGCTTGGGAGCACATCACTATGTTTTGTCCACCAGTGGGGAGATAGTTAGGGCCTGGCATGCCTTATGTCTACTTGTATAGTAGAGTAGTAACACATATCCATGTCAGAGATGTGGGATATTGATGCCATGTCATTGACTTGCTTGCTAGTTTCATATGGAGGCCCTACACATATTTCCAGCCATGGGTAGATGAGGATGATCACTTGCCATGGTGCCAACACACTAGGTATCTGATTGGATGGATAGTCTAATCTCAACATATCATAGAGATGTACCTATAAGAGTGGGTGTGGAGACAATTTGGTTTGTGACAATGTGTGCCTATTGGGACTATAGAGTACATGCAATCATCACGTGAGATACATCCATGGGTATAGATGATACCTATGGTAATAGCCGATTAGAGTATAGATGCATTACAACCTATGCAGTGGGTTTGGAGAGATGGGGATGCAAAGGTCACACAATGCAAGAGTATGATTTATGGTGGGCCAAACATAAGGCTAGCCCATTGACAGATCCATACCAGTCAGTGCTAGTAGAGGATTGAGTTAGGGGCCCACAAGGTCAGTTCAAAGGGTACAAATGGAGGGGGGTAGAGGATGAGGAGACAGAGGGAGGGGTTGTGATGGTGGGGATGTACGAGGAGATAGAGGAGGCCAAGCCTAAAAGAGGAGGGTGAGGAGATAGAGAATGGTGGGACACCTCTCACTGATTAGGGAGAAGCTAGAGCATGATGAGGATAGAGAGGATGAGGAGTGGGTAGATGAGGGACCTCTTCCATATTTTGGATAGTAGAAGATACTCATGGGGGAGGCAAAGAAGGAGATGGAGGAAGAGGAGATGCGATAGGCAGAGCGGGTCTTCCAAGATTAAATGACATGCTGTGAAATGATTATGAAATAATGTGGATGTAATGACATGTTAAATATGATGCATTATGCAATGTATGATCACTTATGGGTCTATGTATGGAATGATTATTTATTATATTCTAATGCTTTATAGATGTAGGATGACATGATATGATGATGATGTTGGATGACTATATGAAATGAATATATGCACTCTATGTTTATGTATTTTCTAATGTAATATGGATGACCTAATTTTTATGATGATGCCTATACTTCTAATATGATTATATATGTAGGATATTTTTTTGTGTCATAGGACGCCATCAAGATGTGGATAGAAGCAATGTTAGCATGAAGGACATGGATGTTAGCATGGAGTGAATGAAGATGAAGAAAGATTAATATTTTTTCATGGTAATATTTGCATTTAATTATCATTAGGTGTTAAAATATGAGAAATGGACAATAAACACCATGGTATAACATAAACCAAGGTATGAAAAGTTATCCACCTACAAAAAATAGACAGTCAACAAGAAAGGAATGTCTTGACTCATACTAAGGGATAAGTTACCCTTTTTTTTCAAGAAAATCCACAAGCAACAGTCAAGAAAAATAGGCTATGAAACATCATTGATCCTCTAAATCCTTCGTGGGACATCCTTGAGGTGGCTAGTAACATGACCAAAATCAAATCAATAAAAGATAAGACAACTAAGACCAATAAAGTCAAGAACCATTCAAATTGTTTGCCAATGTTTGTTTGTCTATAATGGTTTGATTGACCAATTGATTGGCGGGTAGATTGATTGACAATGCTTGGTTTCAGGATAAGAGTGGAAACGAAAAAATTATCCCTTTTTGCTTGCTTGATTTGGGATTAATTAATGATAAATTGGACTTAATGAGGCCTTTATTTACTGTTGTGAGGTGTTTTATACATCCACATTAGGTCTTGGACCCTTTCAAATTGAATAAAATTCATGTCTTGTAAAGGTATTGTAAATAATTATAAATGACTTTCACACTTTTCTTGACATTTTATTAAGAATTTAAGTCTAATATTACTCAAAAGTTAGCTTTTCCATCTTCTGCAATTAAATAATTATTTTAATTATTTAATTATTCATTAGCCTTTTCTCTCTATAATTAAATAAATTTTATATTTATTTAATTATTTATCTGTTCTTTATCTTCCCAATTAAATAATTATTTTTAATTATTTAATTATATAATTTGTTCTCACCTTTCTTTTGAAATAAATAAAATTAATATTTTATTTATTTCTCCTATGTTGGCCACCCAAATTAAATAATATTTATTATTTAATTTCTCATACCACCTCTTTTTTTGTGCCAATATTATCTTCCATCTCAAGTCTTTATCTATACATGTCTTTCTTCTCTCAATTAACCTCAACCCTTGATTAAATTATTTTCTAATTTAATCTTGGCTCTTGATCATGATCCTTATTCTAGCCATTCACTTAACTCATATCTATAAAAGGAAACCTTTAAACCATAATTCATAATTCAATGACTCATTCAATCACCATTCATCATTTATTAAGCATTCAAGATAGCATTCAAGCTCACTTCTTAGGCATTCAAGACGAAGATTCTTCAACTATTATTGCAGAAAATCAAGATCAATCATCATGGCAAGGTACTAATTCCATTATTTCATGCTTCATTACATTATTTCTTTACTTTGGTTTAATTACCTAAAAGGGGTTTGACCAAGGTAAACCCCCATTCCTTGACATCCAAAATTTCTTTCTCTTTCATTGTGTGTTTGTAGATTTAGGTATCTTAAAGACTTGAAAATCATTCAAGATTAGGTTGAAAACTCGTTGAAGACATCTCTTTGTTTTCCAAGCTAAAATATCCATTAAAAGTCACTTTTAGGCCGAAAAATTAGGGTTTCAAAACCAAACACATGTCAAGAACTGAAGTGCAAACTGAGGGCTTCCGCTTCCACTTTCAAATTTTTAGAAATTTAGAAGTGGACTAAGTCACTAATAGTGGTGAATTAGTCCCACTAAACCTATTTTTTGGACATTTTTGCATATTCGGATACCCATTTGGCCGAAATAGGCTTCTAAGCAGTTTTTCCATAACTAGGACTAAGTCGCCCATATTGGCACAAGTGTCCTAGTCAAATTTTGCATCAGTTTTGTCATGATTACATACCTTCATTCCATCCTTTTTCAACCTCCAGGTGCACACATTCTATTTCATAACTTTTTGTATAGTTTTCTTTACATTTCTAGGTCATTTATCACATGTTTGCATATCATAATGTGTTTTCCAGCACTTCACATTTCTTAGATTTAGCATCATTAAATCATTTCATTTTTAGATTATTGCACTAGTACATCATAATTAAACACATTACATTCCATTTACATTAATCTTGAGTGTAGACATTTGCATTTTGGACCCAATTCCTCTCCTTTTAGGTCAAAAACCTAGGAGTGTTAGAGGCAACCTTAGGTAATCAAAAATCATTGTTTACATTTTGGTGAACCTGAAAGGAAAGGTTTCATATTTTTCATTCATGAAAAGTGCATTTAGGTTGCATTTTTTCCATCTAAAATCATTAAAATTTTATGAAATTTTGTATTTTCATCTTAGGTCTGCATCTTACAGCACATAAAACATCAAAATCACTTAGAATTTTTTGAAAATTTAGAAGAAAAAAATCCCCACTGAGACTCATTCTTCACCTTGGGCGAATTAGTCCCTTTTCACATCTAAAACTACCTTTTTTAACACTAAAAACCTTGTTTTTAAGCTTTTGTTTGCCACCTTTGGTTAGTTTTTTCACTGGCTTGACTTTTTGTTACATGCATTTCATTAAATCTAGCTTAAATTGGCTCATTTCATCCATTTATTCATTTCAATTTTTCATTCACAACATTTAACTTTTAGATCATTGCATTACATTTCCTTGTGTAAAATCTAAAACATTTACATTTCATCCTATGTCTTTTTATTGCATTTGAAGTTTTCCTAGCTTCTATTACATTTAAATCATTCACAATAAGCATTTTCCACATTCATGGAAATTATGGATAGCATTAGATTGTTAAAATTTTCATCTTCAACATTAGTTCATAGTTCATTTAGATCAAATTCATTAGAATATGAAAACTAAACACTAAAAACATCAAATGACCAAATTCAAAAGATGATTCAATTTAGAAAAAGCATAACATCCAAGCCCTTTAGGAGTGATCACTTAGACATGTTAGATGAAGCCCTTAAATACTTCATCTCTCCTAGATCCTCCACTAAAGGTTTGACATAAGAGGATGAAAGCATTGATACTCATGATAA
>VDFB02205782.1:239805-292670 GCA_007258455.2 Sequoia sempervirens
ATTCCAAGGACCTCTCGATGATATCCGAATGAAGGATTTAGAGAGATAGGAATGGGGCAACGATCATTATCTTTTGTCTGTTGTGCTTGTTGGACGTTCTTGTAAAATAACTTGGCGAATACTTGCTTTGTTAGGTACGCCCTAGCAAGGTTTCCGTATGTCAAGTGTGAACAAGAATACTCCTATCTGCTTGTTGAGTCAAAGTCCATCACATTAGGTACAACGCCATCCTGGTTCTTGATACCTTGATGCATCGTACCTGTGTGTTATCAAACATAAAGTAAGTGACCCTTTGAAAATCCCAATCCTTGATAAACAAATCATTCATCTATCATTCATTTCTTATCACCATTTCTCATCATCATCTCTCATTATGTTGGCTTGTTGGATCCTCTTGTCATCATCTCATTTCCGCACTAACATCACATCATGAATAGTTAATCATCATCACCAATACATTCATCATGCATCCATTATGCATTCTTCTTGCATCCATAAATCATCAGAATTCTGCATATCATCTCACATGCTTCATCATCATAATATAGATCTGTTAGTCTCAGCATACCACATATCATCCATATCATACATAATAGGAAGCATCGATCATTTCATAGGCATTGCATTTGCATCATCATCATAATATAGATCTGCTAGTCTAAGCATCTGCATAAAACATTCATCGCATATCATCCATTTCATATCATATCATCATTTAAGTTGTTTAGAATAATATAGATTTGTTATTCTAAGCATCTTGAAATCATCTTTGCATCGTCATCCATAACCACCCATTTTGAACCTCTTTATCGCGAGATCGACCCTCAAATTGAATATTTTCACTCGATCTCTCGAGGGGGCAATGTACCAGTGTACTTTCTGCTGGGGCATCCGAAAAATCAGAATTTTTTTGATTTTGATCACGACAAGTTTATTCTTTGAACCAACGCAACAAGTACATTGCTTCAAAGAGGGGCAAAATGTAGACACGTCAAATTTGCATTATGCATATTCATCCGCTCAATAAATAAATCAAATGCATCACATCCATTCACCTAGTAAACCAGGTTCTTATCATCAAAAGCTCAATCATAGTTTAATTAAATAAATCAAGCTTTATTTAATTAAAATCTCAAACATGCATCTTCCATCTTTTTCTGATTTAAATAAAACAAATATTTAAGTCTTAAAAGTCAAAATCATCTAATCAGCATTAAATCAGCATAATCATCATCTATTTAATCTAACCCTGATTAAATGTTAATCCCATCCCACTTGCATTATCTAGATCTAGCCACTTGCACATATAAATCAATTTATTGATTTATTAAATCCAAGATTTTCCATCAACATGGCATTTATGAGGAATATTCCCTCAATTTTGAATTCAAAGGCAAGTTGATTTGTCCCTCCAACAGTGCATTTATTGCTCATTTTTTTGTCCCCCACTTAGCATTTACTCTCAAATTTGAATTCAAATTCTCCCTCTCATGGGCACTCTTCCCAAATCTTGCACAACCATTGACCTATCATCATTTGACAAGTGTCATATTCTCATTAGAGGATCTGTAGTCCCACATTCACCATCTTGGCCAATCTCTCATCAACAAAATCTATAAAAGAAAGCCTTCATTCTCATTCATGCATCCACAATTTTATGTAAGGTTACTCTCTTGGTTTGAGAAATAATCTTGTTTTCATCTCCATTGCACTTCATCATCTTGAGCTTTTTATCAAGGATTGGGAAAGGGTCACTAGCACATGTGACACCAATCCACTATGGAATAGGTAATTTGTTGAATGTTTTCATTATGCTTGTGGTTTTCCTTTATCTTTTGTGGCATTTTGGAACATTTGCAAAATATTTCATAGGAGTGTTCTTGAAGGATTTGTAGGTACTAACCCTTGTTTGAGATTAGTGTTTGCAGATTTTGAAAAGCATGCTCACAGTATGAGTATAAACATTTTAGATCATAGGAAACTAATATATGTACATTTTCAACAAAAAAAATTACTTGTAAACAACACATTTCAAATTGTGATGGGTGTATTACCTTGTGAATAAAGTTTTGAAACAAAGTGAAAGTCTCCTTATTATGCATAATTGTCCATCTCTTTATGGGTAGTTTTGAAACTGCCACAATAGTTACATTTTTGTCACCTAATGATGCAACATTTTTGTATTCATGACCAACAAAATTATGTAATTTTGCAACATTAGAATATGTATCTTATTAAATCATGACCAGTGCTGAAATTTGTACTTATAAATAAAACCAACCAAGCAATGAAATCTATATATTGAAATCATAATCAATATTAAAATCTATGACTTATTAGATGAAATGCATCTAGCATGAATTACTTAAATATTGTGTTGGTTACATTTGTTCAATAAAGAATGAAACTACTCTACAATGTGTATAACCTCCATTTTTGGCTAATGGAATCGCCATTATTATTTATAAATTAGCTAAGACTATTGATTTGTGAAAGTAGGAAACTGAGTGGTAATAGTGTAATGAAAAGGGGTTAAAATTTCTCCAACCTTTTGGCTAAGTGATAACCTTGAGACACCCCAAATTTATGATTTGGTCAAGAGACCATTTATGTAGTATAAGTTACAAAAAAGAAATAGGATCCACAATCAATAGTAGAAATATTATATCCTTGAGCTTAACACATTTTCATATCTCTATAAACCCACAAGCATCCCTTAATGGGATACTTTGAGAAATTACTAAATAATTTGTAACGATAAGTCATTGATGTTTGTGTGGTAAATCCTTCTTCTATATGAATCCTTTTCTTATAGAAGACCATCTAAAGGTTTCATGAATGATAGAGTATTATTTTATTATCCACATAATTGGGCTCTTAACCAACAATTTAAATTACACAAATTTATAAGACTATCATGTTGTCAAACTATTGTTTTGGGTAACTAGTGAGCTATATTGCAGATAAAACTGCTTGGGAGTTTTGAAAAACCATTTTTGGGTTTTGTTTGTCATTCTATCATCTTTCTAGAACATATTGAAGTTTCAAATTTGGCCAAGGAACATAAAAGTTATGAATTTTTAAAACATTGTCCTTTATGCTGCAACATGTAGATTAAAAATTGTGAATTGGTTTATATGGCTTAAGTATGCATACTTAACAATTTGGAAGTAAGAGCTTGGGTTCCTAAATTGCTTAGCAATGAGAATATTTAGGGAGCATGTGGTACATGGAGTAGTCATTTTGGTGTACTATTCAATACATGTCATTACCTTGATTACATTCTAGATTGACACGTTGAATTTCATTGACCTCCATGCATAAGTGTTTTACCTTGGTGGATTTACATCACTATGATATGTTTTATACAAGTGTATTGGATATGTGTTGCATGAGCATATAGGTATGCTAAGTGACAATGACACATATTGAATTGGATTCCATCATGCATGCTAGCCACATACTGCTAGATCCTTTGTGATGGGTTGAGCTTCTCTAGTGGAGTAGCATGGGTAAGCTAATGCTTCGTGGTAGGGTGGATATCACCTTGATGATGCTCTTTCTCTCTTTTGCTTCAAATAACGAAAAATAAAATGGGTTTTGTAATGCAAATGATTGATATATTGTTTATCACGTTTCTTATTGATTAAGATGAATGCATGACTCTTGCTTAATTGCTTATATTTTCCATTTACAATATTATAGCTTTGAATAGTTATGAAAGAGAATAGTTGCTATAATTGGATTTTTGTGTATGTTGTCAAATCTGGTTTCAAGGTGTGTGTGTGTGCCTACATTTGAATTATATAATGATTGAGTTTTATAGTTATATCAAGTATTGCAAATGGATTATGTTGAGGATAATGGTTATAAAATCATTTTAAATGTTAGAAAGGAAAAAAAGTAGTTAGCTGATTAACTCTTGTGACTCTGATTACAACTACTTTCCTCATTAATTATCATAATTTTTTAGTGATTATATGGTAGATGTTACAAGGACGCTTTCACGACGCATAAATGTTTGCGCACCGTACAAACATCCTAACAAGGTTCCCAATCCTGTGGTCGTTCGGATGTTACACTTCCGCTTGCCCGCACAATGTAGCACTTCTACAGTCGCAAACGCGCCCGAAAACAACCCTCTTGCATGCATTTCTTCATTCAAACTCACATTCTTCCCTCACATTTGTTCCATTCAATCTAACTTCATTCTTGTAGCTCATTCTCTCAAATATCTCATTCTCCTTCTTGCTCTCTTGCTTTCTCAAGCTCTCCACCATTTTGCTCAAGTTTCTTGCATGTTCGTGGCTCCTACATCTTTGTCTCAAGCTCTCTTGAGTATTGCACTCTTTTGGCTTCTCAAGCTCGTTGAAGGGAGGGAAAACACTTTCTTATTGGCATTATCACATTTATTTGATAGCATATTGATATCTAACGTTTCTTCTTTATATATCTTGTCATTCTACATTGTTTCTTGTCTATTTGATGCAGGGGCATCACCATTTTGTTGTCCAATTTTGGAATTTTGGTTTGAATTTTTGAAAACTTTACTTGCCTCTTAATTTTGGTTTTGCTTTGCATTTATTTTGGTTAGGTGCAGTTGAGGCAGTTTGGGGGTTTATGGACAAGAAACTATTGTGCACAAAAATCCATTGAACTATTCCTGGCAAAGAGAGAGACCTGCGTTTTTGTCTGAGAAAACATTATCTCTGCTGAAAAACGTATGAGGCAGAAGGGGATCTATGTTGGCAAATAATTTGATCTGGAAAATAGAAGAGACCACACCTTGTTTGGAGGGAGAGGTCGATGTTGGCAAGGGATTGACTAGGTTGATAGTTAGCAACAAATAAAAGAGAGTGAAAGATTGATTTCAAAGACTGTTGATTTCTTTTAATGTTAATTTGACCCTACTCCAGTTTCTCTTTCTTGTACTTCAAACAACTTGTTTTCCTATTGATGGCATTGTCTTGTTTGGTGTAGTTTTTGTAATTTGGAAACGTTGTCATGCCTGCTGCTCCTTGTGTGTATTTGTTCACTTCTATTGTATGGCCGTGTAATTCTGTTCTTGGCAGTAAGAATAAGATTGGGGTTTCATTTTTAGTTGAATTTGATTACCATTTTGTATGCTCTGTCCTCCTATCTGTCGTATGCACTGCATTAGTAATTGACCCCTATGAAGGCTTGGAATTTGGGAAATTGCAACGCCTTGGTAGCTATCTTGCTATTAGTTTTTGGTATCAGAGCGAAAGAGATTGGGGAAAAGTGGAAGTGGGCAGAATGCCATCGAGCGCGATGAGATGAGGAGGTGCTCAGAGTGGTGGTCAAAGAGGCCATGAAGACATAATCTTGGAGATGCTACACAACTTGATAGCAAGAATGGATGCAATGGAACACACAAAACAAAGAGGAGTAATGGCGGATGATGTGAGTGAAGTTGTGGAAGAAGAGCAACCCCAAGCCGATGACGAAGATCAAGAACCATAAAGGGTTGAAGAAAGGTTGATAAGAGCCGTTATGAATGTGGGAGCCAAGCCATGAATTGAAGTTCCTATGTACTCTGGAAGTCTGAATGGAGAGGAGCCAATAGATTGGATTAACGATTTGGACAAGTATTTCAAATACAAAGGAGTGGCAATGGAAAGAAAAGTGAAGTTTTCCTGTACACGATTAAAAGGCTACGTTGCAATGTGGTGGGATTACGTATAGGCTGAAAGAGGCAAGAAAAACAAGGAGAAGATCTCTTCTTGGGATCAAATGGTTTTCAAATTGAAGATGAAATTCCTTCCAACAGATTACTAGACGAATCTTTTTCAAAGGTTGCAAAATTTGAAGCAGAAAGATATGTCAGTCAAAGAATACACAGAAGAGTTCTACAAGTTGGTAATTCGGTCAGGCCATAGTGAAGAGGATATGGAAAAGGTGGCGAGGTATTTGAATGGATTGAAATACAGTTTGCAGGATGAGTTAAGTTTAGTGTATCCACGAACTCTTGAGGAGGCCTATCGGTTGGCTATTAAGGAAGAAGAGAAGCTTGTGAGGAAGCAAAATCAGCAAGGAAGGCAAAGAGGAAGAGGCTTGAGAGGAAGAGGACCATAGTTGGGTAGGGGACAACAAACTCAACATGACGAAGGGGTTGGAAGTTCTAGTGGATCAACTAATCCAAAAAGAAGGGGTTATTAGAACAAAGGAGGCATATCATTTGGTAGAGGTGGTTATCAAGGAAGAGGAAGATGATTTGCAGGTAAATGTTTTAAATGCAATCAATATGTTGGTCATAAGAGTTGGGAGTGTCTGGAGTATGTGAAGGAAGGGCACACAATGTCAAAAAGAAGCACACAAATTGTGCAAGCTGAGCAAGAAAGCATGGGATCACTTGCACATCATACGAAGGAACTTGAGACTGGAGAGTCTTTGTTGTTCAAGAGAGTGTTGTTGAAGCCACCGAAGGAGAGTAAAGAACCAGAACAAAGAAGAGCTCTATTCAAGACAAAGTGCAAGGCAAAAGGTAAGTGTTGCAAATTGATTATTGATAGTGGTAGTACAGATAACTTAGTAGCTGTAGAAATGGTGGATAAGTGAGGTTTGAAGATGACTAAGCATCCCACACCTTATAGAGTATCTTGGCTTCAGAAAGGGCATCAATTGTTGGTAGATGAACATGCTATAGTAGAATTTCAGATTAGCAGTTATAAGGATACTGTGATTTGTGACATCATGCCTATGGACGTGTGTCATGTATTGCTTTGTAGACCTTGGTAGTTTGATCATAAGGTTGTACATGAAGGGAGGAGTAACACATACATTTGAAAAGGATGGTATTAAGCATACTTTGCTGCCTATGCATGAACACGAAGAGGACAACAATAGTAGTAGCAGTAGTAAAATAATGTTGGTGAGTGGAAAAGAGTTCTTGCATATCATGAAGGAGGAAATGGGAGTTGCTTTGGTGCTCAAACCTAAGGAGTTGCTTACCTCTACAAAACTAGAGGATCTACCCAAGGAGGTACGAGAAATCTTGGATGAACATAAGGATATTGTTGCAATTGATTTTCCTGATGAGTTGCCTCCTATGCGTAGCATTAGCCATCACATGGATTTAATTCTAGGAGCTAGCCTTCCAAACAAGGCTGCATACAAATTGACACCCCAAGAGAATGAGGAGATTAGAAGGCAAGTTGAGGAGTTACTATGGAAAGGGTTGATAAGAGAGAGTCTAAGTCCCTGTGCAATGCCTATAGTCTTGGTACCTAAGAAGGAAAATGAATGGAGAATGTGCACAAACTCTCGGGCCATTAACAAGATCACTATTAGATATGGGTTTCCAATTCCAAGAATAGATGATTTGATGGATTGCTTGGGTGGTGCAAAGTATTTTTCGAAGATAGATTTGAAAAGTGGGTACCATCAGATTCGGATCAGACTTGGAGATGAGTGGAAGACAACATTTAAATTTAAAATGAATGATGGATTGTACGAGTGGCTGGTTATGCCCTTTGGGCTCATGAATGCACCTAGTACTTTTATGAGACTCATGAACAAAGTCTTGAAACCTTTTCTTGGGAAGTTTGTTATTGTATATCTTGATGATATTTTGGTGTTTAGCAGGTCCAAGAAGGAGCATCTACAACATTTGAGGATGGTGATGACGAGGTTGCATGAAGAGAAGTTGCAAATTAATTTGAAGAAGTGTGTTTATGCAAACTGAATTGGTTTATTTAGGTTTTGTGGTATCCAGTGAAGGGCTGAAAATGGATAAGGATAAGGTACAAGCTATCATTGATTGGCCAACATCGAGGAGAGCACTTGAGGTAAGGAGTTTTCATGGGCTTGCTAGCTTTTATAGGAAGTTCATTAGAAATTTGAGTCATGTAGTTGCTCCTATACTTGAAACTATTAAGGGGTCTAAAAAACAATTTATATGGACACAAGAGGTTGAAAAGAGTTTTAAATTTCTTAAGCATAGAGTAACTAAGCAACCTATACTAGTATTTCTTGATTTCAGTAAAGTATTTCAAGTTGAATGTGATGCCAGTGGCTTAGCAATAGAGGTTGTTCTTAGCCAAGAACTAGTGGCTTATTTTAGTGAGAAATTGATTGAGGCTTAAAAGAAATATTTTGCTTATGATCTTGAATTCTATGCATTGGTGCAATCATTGAAGAAGTGGAGGCATTACTTGCTTCCTAAAGAGTTTGTTGTGTACACTGATAACCATGCATTGCAGTTCATTAATAGTCAGCATAAGCTAAATCAGAGGCATGCCAAGTGGGTAGAGTATTTGCAAAGTTATAATTTTGTGTTGAAGCATAAGAGTGGGAAAACAAATAAGGTTGTTGACGCATTAAGTAGAAGGTGTTTATTGTTGCAAGAAATTTGGGCTAACAGTGTTGGTTTTGATAGTTTGAAGGAGTTGTATGCAGATGATGCGGATTTTAAAGATGCTTATGAAGCTTGCAATAATCCAATCAGTAGAGACAGAGGACCTTGGATGGAGTATATGATATAGGAGGGTTTGTTGTTCAAAGGCCGTCACTTGTGCATACTTCGGGGCTCAATGAGGGACAATCTCTTGAAAGAAAAGCACAATGGCAGCCTAGGAGGACATTTTGGATAGGACAAAACATATTTATAGTTGAGTACACACTACTATTGGCCAAGAATGAGGGCTGATGTAAAGAAGGATGTAGAGAGATGCAGGGTATGTCAGCATGCCAAGGGAAGAAGTCAAAATACATGGTTGTATCAACCATTGTCGGTTCCATCTCGATCGTAGGATTCTGTAAGTATGGACTTTGTTTTGGGTTTGCCTAGGACTTAAAGAGGCAATGACTCAGTATTTGTAGTTGTGGATAGGTTCTCTAAAACGGTGCATTTTATCCCATGTAAAAGGGCTAGTGATGCAACCCATATTGCTAATTTGTTTTTCAAAGAAGTGGTTTGTTTACATGGCATTCCACAGAGTAATGTGTCAAATAGAGATACAAAGTTTGTTGGGCATTTTTCGAGAACTCTTTGGAAAAAGTTGGAAACACAACTTAGTTTTAGTTCAAACTATCACCCCCAAATGGATGGCCAAACCGAGGTGGTGAATAGAAGTCTTGGTGACATGTTAAGGTGCCTTGTTGGGAAAATGCCTGGTAGTTGGGATATGGATTTGACACAAGCAGAGTTTGCTTTCAATGATTCTCCAAATTGGAGTACAGGTTTCAGTCCTTTTTATGTTGGTTATGGCATGCATCCTAGGGGTGTTATGGAACTCAAAAATCTTGGTGACATGGAGAAATGAAGTGCAAATGGTGAGGAGTTTGCTCGAGTTATTCATGACCATGAGGAGGTGAAGATGAACATTGAAGGGAGCAATCAACAATACAAAAAGTATGCTAATAAGAAGCAAAAGGAAGTTTATTTTCAGGTGGGTGATCTTGTGTTAGCACATCTTAGCAAAGAAAGATTTCCTACAGGTGAATACAATAAACTAAAGATGAAAAAAATTAGTCCTTGCAAGATTCTTCAAAAATTCTCAACGAATTCCTACGAGATCAGTCTTCCTCCAAGCATGGGGATTTCACCCATCTTCAATGTAGCCGATTTATATCCATATCAAGGTGCTACAAATGACAAAGTAGCTGAGTTTGAGTTGAAATCCGCTAATGATCAACACACAACCAAACCCATTCTACTAGAAATTGAGTGCATTCTGGATAAACAACTACTACGGAAGAGTCGAGGCAAGGAGTATTTCAAGTATCTAGTCAAGTGGTGTGGTCATCCTTTGGAGGACGCTTTGTGGTTAACTACACATGAGATTGTCGCCTCTGGTCATTCCATCGATAACCTCATGAACGAGAGTTCATGAACCTTTGCTTCCCCTGAGGAGCTTGATGTACTGAGGAGCTTGATGTAGGGGCATCACCATTTTGTTGTCCAATTTTGGAATTTTGGTTTGAATTTTTGAAAACTTTAGTTGCCTCTTAATTTTGGTTGTGCTTTGCATATATTTTGGTTAGGTGTGGTTGAGGCAGTTTGGGGGTTTATGGAGAAGAAACCATTGTACACAAAAATCCATCGAACTGTTCCTGGAAGAGAGAGAGAGACCCACGTTTTTATCTGAGAAAACATTAGCTTTGCTGGAAAACACGTGAGGCAGAAGGGGACCTATGTTGGAAATTAATTCGATCTGGAAAAAAGAGGAGACCATGCCTTGTTTGGAGGGAGGAGAGGTCAATGTTGGCAACGGATTGACCGAGCTGATAGTGAGCAACAAATAAAAGAGAGTGAAGGATTGATTGCAAAGACTGTTGATTTCTTTTAATGTTAATCTGACCCTACTCTAGTCGCTCTTTCTTGTAATTCAAACAACTTGTTTTCCTATTGATGGCGTTGTCTTGTTTGGTGTAGTTTTTGTAATTTGGAAACATTGTCTTGCCTGCTGCTCCTTGTGTGTATTGGCTCACTTCTATTGTATGGTTGTGTAATTCTATTCTTGGCAGTAAGAATGAGATTGGGGTTTCATTCTTAGTTGACTTTGATTACCATTTTGTATGCTCTGTCCTCCTATCTATTGTATGCACTGTGTTAGTAATTGACCCCCGTGAAGGCTTGCAATTTGGGAAATTGCAACACTTTGGTAGCTTTGTCTTGTATTGCTATTTTTTTTTTTTGTTGTCTCTTTGGTTGTTCATGGAGGTAGAAACACCAAAATGGGGGTTTGACTAAGGCAAGCCCCGAAACAACCCTAACACTTTTCATTGGAAGCTATTTTGCATGGAATCCTAAGTACTAAAAAGTGTTGCTACTTGTGTGGGAGAGAAGCATTGAACATTGTAGCAAAAGCAACAAGTTTAGTGATAGAAGTTTGATACTCATTTGAAAATTAACAAATAGCCAGATTCAAGTACATAAAGAAAAGCTAGGAATACAATGTTTAATTATGCAAAGCTTTTTCTGTTCTTGCATATGATTGTTCATTGTAAATTTGCAAAGCAATTGCATCTTTCCCTTAAAGTGACTTAAAAGCTATTGTATCTTGCCTGCCCTGCATTAAGATCTAAAACTCGTCGTTTCGTTTGTAGTTATCCCCTACTATTCTAAGGGCCGTTCCAGGAAATGGGGAATTGGTTTCGTTTCGCCCAAGCATCAAACCAAGAATCACCAATCCCAATCCCTCTCCTATATGTCAAGGGGAATCTCCCTACGTTACCCTACTATATATATAGCTGCTTTGTTTTACTCTATATAGCTATGTTTCTGTGTCAACACTTGTATGCGAGGTGTTCAACGACATATAGAGATAGGGGCCATTGGTTGATGGTCGAGAGCATAAATCTAAATTAGAGATAGGGGCACACCCTCGCTCCTCCCTATATACTGGAATTGGTTCTGCCGGTGATTGCAGATTGGGGTGCCATTAGATTAGACATTGAGAGAGCCCACCGAGGAGAGTGAACCCTTCTATCATACCACTCTAGTTCATCTCTACAATAATTTTAAGGAATTAAAAGATTTTCCAGGTGTGAAATCCCATCGTATTTGGGAAGTCAAGTTAAACACTGGGTCGCCCCTCTTGTATACTATATTGGGGTAGAATTGACCAAGGCTTCGCTCATCGATAAACTGGCAGCTCCACCTACTAGGGGTTTTCCCACTGCCCAAGGCTTCACCCACCTAAGGCATATAGGTCGGTGGGGTTGAGGCGAATAGGTCGGTAGCGAAGCGCATGGTCAGTGGGGTTGTTGCCTTATGAGTATTTAGGAGCCTCGGTTGATGGGGGCAGTCCCCACTGACTTAGGCGGGTATGGTCAGTGGGGTTGGGGCCTTGGGGAGGGGTTCATGGAAGGAATACCACTTTGCAGGGTGGTGGCCACACATGTTACATCAATCATGCAATCAATTGGATTAGAATTCATGTCTTTTCAAGAGGGGCGATATCTATTCGCCCCCCACCCCATATATAGATATTAGAGATGGGGCCCCCACCCCCTGCCCATATAGAGATAGGGAGATAGGGGGCACTCAACTAGTTTATCATTTATCAATTTAGTCTAGTCTAGATGGGGCCATCTATCTATACGATCGAGGAAAGGGAGAGACCCAACGATGGATGGGGCACCCCTCTATAGCTAATTCATAAGGGGGCCCCTTAAAGAAATGTTGTTGGAGTTCTAGTCGTGCCCCATATCCCATATCGTACGATAGAGGCATCTATAGCTATAGCTAGAGCCAGGGGGGCAAACTCCAATCCAAATCCCAATCAATAGGTGTTCCAATCCCAATCAGGGAATGTCATGGTGATCACCCTGTAGGTGGACAAGAATGATGTCGATTGGAGATCACCCCGATCGAATGTAAAGGATTCTATAATCTAATTTGTTGGTCGAATGATCACCCCGAAGGTTATCGAATGGGCGATGCCTCTCCCCCTTGTGAGTGTGAGAAAGGTCCATCATGAATACTCCATCACAAATATGTAATCGAAGATTGACATCTTGCTTGATCGAAAGCAAGCATCTTTCATTATTGGGTTAGCCGCACTGCATCTTTCTCGCTTGATCGAAACGGAGTGGCATAGATTATTTATGCAGATCGGGAACTATAGTTCTTGATCGATATCTCGATAAAAAATAAAGACTCCTCTTGATCGGAATAGAGAAGCGGTTGAGTCTGGTCGATACATGGATCCGAGCTCCACATACACGCTAGTATCAACCTAGGGCTTCACCCACCATCCTAGCTTCGCCACCGCTGAACCATATATGCCTTTTGGGTGGTGGCGAAGCCTCAGTCGGTGGGGTTTGTCCTTTCCCACCTTCCATCCTCCATCCTCCATCCTTTATAGCCGGAGTTGGAGATGGAGTGATAGGAGAGTTATGGGCATCCTAAGACCTAAGAACAGGTGGCCAATCAATTCTATATTTGGGTGGGAGGGAATCATAGGGTAAGGAAAATAGGGTGGTCTTGGGAGGGTGGTCGAGAGCATAGCATAAATTCCTTGGGCGGACTATAGATAGTCATATATCTCAATCAAGTGTCAACTAACTAGATATGGCTACCTTGCCCTTAAGTCTTGAGTTGGGAGGAGGGTCAAGTGCCCCTATCTTCCCTATCTTTATATGTAATGTCCCCATTTTCATGAGCATCAGTTTTTAGAGGGTTTAGCCTATTCCTGACTCTCGTAGGCTAATGAGCATGGTTAGAGAGTCGTTTGTGGCAGATACCGAGTCAGTGGATGGTTTCCTAGATTTAGTGGATTGGAGAAATAAGGGAGATAATAATTAAATTAATTATTTGTAAGGTTATTAAATAAATAAATATTATAAAGTAACCTTATATTTAATTAATTTAATAAAGTGACTTAAATAAAATATTATATCATAAAGTCACTAAAATAAAATAAAATATATCTTTTATCCCACATTGGCAAGAAAAGTGTGTGAGCTCTTCCAAGAAAAGTATAAAAGGATCTTAAGGGCTCATTTTTGGATATCCAAGAATTGATATTTGTTTTGAAGAACTTGTTTGGTGAAGGAGCCAGCTAGGGTTTCTGCCATTATTGGACCTTTGGGAACGAAACTCTCATTGGTTGCACAATTTTGAGGCTGTGAAACTATCAACTAAGATTGTTACCGGTTGTGGGCTTTACTTCAAAAGTCCAATCTTGTGCTCATTGCAAACTTAATGGCCTTTGGCTAAGTTTTGGTGTGAATCGAATTATTCTCCATTGATATATCATTTGAAGATTTTGAAGATATCTCGTGTCTTATGTCAAAGAGAAGTCACTATGATGCTGGTTTGATGATTCAACAACCATTAATACTCAGACTGGTGCACTCATGAAGGAGCTGCGATTTTGCTAAAGAAGCTGCAATAAATTCTGAATAAATCAGGGTTAATGCATGAGGTATCTAGGAGGGGTTTGGACACCATTTGAAGGCCATTAGAGGCTGTTCCAAGGGGAATCGATCTTCTTCTCTTGACTGTTATAAAGTTTGCAGACTTACTGGGATTTGACATTTCAGTTCATGGAGACCTTATTTTGCATCGATTCCCAATTCTACTTAGAGCACATCACTCATGAAGGTCTGACAACTATTTCCAGCACTTAAAGAGGTTACAAAAGAGTGGCAATTATTTTATTTTGAACTGCAGATCAAGGATCAGGGGTGGCTCAGGTTAGGGCCTGATTTCGGTATGTGAAGAGTCTTCTTTCCTTACATACAAGTTACCACGTCTTCAACAAGCTTGGGCAATCTCCTATACCAGGTTCTTGTATCTTTCTAAGTCCATTTTGCATTGATGAATCAATGGTATTAGGTGTTGCTGTAGGTGGATATTTTATATCAGTTGGGCATTGTAATGTAAAGCAAAGAATCTTGGCAATTTTCTCAATAACTTGTACTTGAGTTGGCTGAGTAATAAAGGAGTTATAAATTGCACCACCATATATTCATTGTAAGATTGATCTTGTAGCATTTGAAATCAGCATATGAGTATACATGCCAAATGTTTGTGAAAATACCTATTGGCTGAAAGTGACAATTTGCATAGTGGTTTACATATTTGTTAAGAGCCTTTGCTTCCCAAGTGTTTGCTTAATTGCCTAGTGGCTGTAGGTGTAATTTGGGATGCATGGAAAGTGTCTGTCTTTATGCCAGCTAGCTGTACTAGTTAATTTCAGTCATTTACATGTATGCCAAAGGTCTGAAACATCTAGTATATCATTTCTATGACAACCTTGCATTGTTAGAGGCATTCAATAACTTCATTTGCAGCCTACGAACTCAAAGAGGACAATCAAAAAATTCATAGAAGCGGGTTCAGATATTGTATGCCAAGTGTTTGACAATATTCCTTGAGCTTCATAACAACAAATTGTGATCAGACTTAGCAAGGGATATTACAGTGGTATGAAAGCTATTGATCTGCCATCCTGTTGGGTAGATTGGACATTGAATCAACTAGTTAACCATGGTTACTTCAAGTACTCAGAAGCAGTGGGACAAGAATATGGAAAAGCTTAAACAAAGTTTGAAAGAGTTGGAAGAAATAAATGAATTAATTTCAAACCCTGCAACCTTAGATAGAGCAGCAAGGTATATGGCATCCATCTTCAGGTCTACATCACAAAACAAAAATGAGAAACATGAGTTCTCTACAGGTGAAGTATCCATAAATCTTTACAATGAATTTTCAGCAGTTACTGACCGACATACAACTGATCTTATGGAGAGAAAAAATCAGGTTTGCACAGAAAAAGATATGGACCACATGACACTTCAGGATGACTTTAAGAGCGAAGAAGAGCAAGTGATGTTTGAAGACAAAATAGTTACATTAGAGCAACTACATGAAAAGAAGGTTTCTTGTGATGCTTCATTAGGTGAGTCTAGCATTGCTTCATCCTATCACGGAAATGAATCTCAAGGTAATGCCTTGGATGGATATGTGGTTACTATGGAAGAAGAAGTGTATGAAGATATGACTTCTACAATGTATTTTGAGACATCCTATGAGGTACATAGCAGTAGTACCTTAGATGTTGATGTGTGCACTAATGATAGCACACATGATGCTATTGATCATAAGGTGAGTGACGATGACTCAACCTCATACTATAGTGCGGATTTTGGTGGAGAGAAGGAAGTGGTTCGGGAGATGGAGCGTGAGATGATCTACAATCCCTTGTTCAAGACTGATGCTACATGGTCATATGATAATCCACTTTTTGAGTTCGATGTTGATCACGCTCTTGATTCTAGTCCTGAGATGGGCATTGATTGTAGTGTCTGGAATCCTTCCAGTGCATCGAGATTTCAAACAGGGCTCACAGAGGAGATTACGTAAGTGTACATGGTGAGGAGTACGCATAGTTTTTCATTTGATCCTCATGTACATGATTTATTTCAGTTGTATGATAGCTTACCTTGCGCAGAGGTTGGAAGCAAATATGGGTAGACTTTTGAGTTGCTTCCTTTTGAGACTCATACTCTTGCGACCCCTGATAGCGAGTTTGAGTTGGGACAGCCTTATTAGGAGGAGATGATTCCTTCTAGGACTTGCACATTGGATGTTGATTCAACCTCGTTCCTGGGAGTAGATGGCATTCATGATGGTGATTCTGAGTTTGGCAGGTCTTCTACCTTGTTCTCTCATGATGATTATTATTTGATTCAGGACTTGGAGACTTGCCACGTTTTGGAGATAGGGGGTATCAGAGTGACACAACGGAAAGCGATAGGTATTGGCTTTCGAACAGTGTGGTTACATCAGATTAACCATCACAGTTTTGGGATTGAGTCGATTCAGTAGGTTGTGCTAGTGCTGGTGTTACAGGAAATTTTTGGTGATAACAGAGACATTACACAGATCTTCCCTTGGGATCCTGGTGGAGGAGAGTTTTCTTTGCAATTGAGATTGCTTGGGGACAAGCAATTTCAGGGAGGGCGGACTGTAATGTCCCCATTTTCATGAGCATCAGTTTTTAGAGGGTTTAGCCTATTCCTGACTCTCGTAGGCTAATGAGCATAGTTAGAGAGTAGTTTGTGGTAGATACCGAGTCAGTGGATGGTTTCCTAGATTCAGTGGATTGGAGAAATAAGGGAGATAATAATTAAATTAATTATTTGTAAGGTTATTAAATAAATAAATATTATAAAGTAACCTTATATTTAATTAATTTAATAAAGTGACTTAAATAAAAATATTATATCATAAAGTCACTAAAATAAAATAAAATATATCTTTTATCCCACATTGGCAAGAAAAGTGTGTGAGCTCTTCCAAGAAAAGTATAAAAGGATCTTAAGGGCTCATTTTTGGATATCCAGGAATTGATATTTGTTTTGAAGAACTTGTTTGGTGAAGGATCCAGCTAGGGTTTCTGCCATTATTGGACCTTTGGGAACAAAACTCTCATTGGTTGCGCAACTTTGAGGCTGTGAAACTATCAGCTGAGATTGTTGCCGATTGTGGGCTTTACTTCAAAAGTCCAATCTTGTGCTCATTGCAAACTTAATGGCCTTTGGCCAAGTTTTGGTGTGAATCAAATTATTCTCCATTGATATATCATTTGCAGATTTTGAAGATATCTCAAGGGTGTCTTGTGTCAAAGAGAAGTCACTATGATGCTAGTTTGATGATTCAACAACATTAATACTCAGACTGGCTTTTGCTAAAGAAGCTGCAATAAATTCTGAATAAATTAGGGTTAATGCATGAGGTATCTAGGAGGGGTTTGGATGCCATTTGAAGGCCATTAGAGGTTGCTCCAAGGAGAATCGATCTTCTTCTCTTGACTGTTATAAAGTTTGCAGACTTACTGGGATTTGACATTTCAGTTCATGGAGACCTTATTTTGCATCGATTCCCAATTCTACTTAGAGCACATCACTCATGAAGGTCTGGCAACTATTTCCAGCACTTAAAGAGGTTACAAAAGAGTGGCATTTATTTTATTTTGAACTGCAGATCAAGGATCAGAGGCGGCTCAGGTGAGGGCCTGATTTCAGTATGTGAAGAGTCTTCTTTCCTTACATACAAGTTACCACGTCTTCAACAAGCTTGGGCGATCTCCTATACCAGGTTCTTGTATCTTTCTAAGTCCATTTTGCATTGATGAATCAATGGTATTAGGTGTTGCTGTAGGTGCATATTTTATATCAGTTGGGCATTGTAATGTAAAGCCAAGAGTCTTGGCAATTTTCTCAATAACTTGTACTTGAGTTGGCTGAGTAAAAAAGGAGTTATAAATTGCACCACCATATATTCATTGTAAGATTGATCTTGTAGCATTTGAAATCAGCATATGAGTATGCATGCCAAATGTTTGTGAAAATACCTATTGGCTAAAAATGTCAATTTGCATAGTGGTTTACATATTTGTTAAGAGCCTTTGCTTGCCAAGTGTTTGCTTAATTGCCTAGTGGTTGTAGGTGTAATTTGGGATGCATGGAAGTGTTTGGCTTTATGCCAACTAGCTGTACTAGTTAAATTCAGTCATTTACATGTATGCCAAAGGTCTGAAACAACTAGTATATCATTTCTATGACAACCTTGCATTGTTAGAGGCATTCAATAACTTCATTTGCAGCCTACGAACTCAAAGAGGACAATCAAAAAATTCATAACAGTGGGTTCAAACATTGTATGCCAAGTGTTTGACAATATTCCTTGAGCTTCATAACAACAAATTGTGATTAGACTTAGCAAGGGATATTACATTATATGGCGGGCGGAACTATAGTTCTGACATTTCCACCAACCAACCGGTCAACAGTTCTACTTTTGGTAGATCAATGAATTGATCCAAAGTTTAGAGTTACAACTATGGGGCAATAATCGGCCATCCTCCCACAATAATCTACCTCCTGCAATGGCATATACCTCTCAGGTTGATGAACCAATTACATAGCCAATTGTTCAAGCATACCCGATTGGAGTTGATCCAGTTCTAGGTTTCATTCTAGGTGTTGGTGATGTTTTATAAGTCAAAGCAATAGTTTAAGCAGTCAATCCCCTAGCTTCGTACGAAGAAGCACCTATTCTGGGCATTGCTCTGTTGCTACTTAGATGTTGGGCTAGCTACCACTAACCACTATATGGGCTTTGACCATGTCTCCCGAGCTACCTCAGTACATATGGCAATTGAAGAACTAGCAGCTAAGGTAAAAAGATATTTATCCAACACCAATTTCTGAAATAGCATTTGTACGTGTTCTTACTTCGAATGTACATACTAATAGGAGCTATGCTCTAACATCTAGTTATGCCCCTTGAAGATTTGTCTCGGTATCTTGAAGTGTTCCTAGAAGTTTCTGACATTAGCTAGAGTTTCTAGAAGCACATGAAATTATGAGTGTTCCAACAAGCATTCCAACAAGTTGGCAGCAAGACCCCACCATCCAGGGCACCAACCCCACCAACCAAGGCATCCTAACCACCCCTAAGACATAGCTGGTTCAACTTTGGTGAAGTGAGATATCCCACCCCTGATAGGATATTTACCTTTCTGATTTTTCTTGTCTTTGTTTTTTTGTTTGTATTGCTAATTGATTTGTTTGTGTTTTGGCAATGTTTTTGAATGCTTTTAATAAACAAAAATAAAGTGCAAAAAACTAAAGAACTTCCAGCAAATGCATAATCAGAAATTTCACTTTTTTCAATACCACAACTAGTTGAAAATTTCTAGAATTTATTACAATCAGAATATTGAGATTTTCTCAATTATAACCACCCACCAGTTCATAAAATACCACCTAATATCTAAATCGAACATACCTAGAAAATGTTTGCCACTTTGTCAAGGTGCTATAATAGAAACCAACAAATTGGAAGCTTGCAAACATGGACGCCTTCCTCCAAACCCTCAAAATAACCTTGGAATTGATGCACAATCATTGACCAACTTAAATTCCAAGAATGGATGAAGATTTGATGCTAAATACTTAGGCGTTTCTCTTCGTAAGACTCCCACATGCTACATATGAAATGTACGATTGACAAAGAGAAGTACGACCAACCTTAGTGAGACCCACGTGCCAATCATGAAGGTTGCAAATGGCAAAGAGAATGATATGAAATGTTTGTCTTTCAATCAATTTTGATCTGCAACTCAAACCCTTGAAGATCCTTTCGAAATCTACTTCTATAAGCATATTTGTGATTCCTGTATGCAGCCACTTGAAGAGCAAACCTTAGGTGGTATTTCACACCTATAGAATGCTTAATCTGGAAGAATTAACGTTCTCCAAGATTGATTTGCAGGAAGAAACCTTTGTTTCTCCTCCACACAAAAAGCTCTTAAAATTTGCACAAGTATGAATGAATGAATGAAATGAATTCCAAAATGCCCTTTTATAATTCACTTTTAAATTCCATTTCATTCAATTTACTTTTAATTTCTTTTAATTTGGTGCACAACTTCATAATATAAAGTATACTTTAAAAATCACTTATATCTCCCCTTTTGAAATGACACTTTAACTCATATTATAAAGTATACTTTTAGAATCATTTAAATCCTTTTTTAATAAAGTCCTTATGTCTCCCTTTTAATAAAACATCATTAAATAGATCACTTTATTAATTTCCATTTAACCCTTATATCACCTTTAATAATAAAGTCCCCTTTAAATAATCACTATATTAAAAGATTATAAAGTGACTTAAGAATTAATCACTTTACTTTATTAAATTAAAATATTAAAGTTAACACTTTAATATTTCAACTTTCATGCTAAGACCATCACCCGATCACTCCAACTAGAAACTAATGTTGCAAATGATCCCAAGGTGATGTCTGAACAAAGCAAGGCAACTGCTAGTATCCTCCTAAAAAGTAGGGATTCCCCTAAAAAGTAGGAAACTGTCTTTGATCATCTGAAATGGCTTATAAGGCCCCCTCTCAAGCTCCACAAGCTCCGGGTGGTCACAGGTGAACTGTCAATCCCTTCCTAAAAAATAGGAGACTGGCTCCAAGCTCTTGAAACGCCATACAAACTTTCGAAAAGGTCACAAGACACCCGAAAAGCTCCCTATCCACCGTGTTAGCCTACGTGAACCCAACTAATAGGCTAACCACCACAATTGACCACTCCCTCGAAAAATGGGACATTACACTAACCTAGGGCGGTGGGCAAAGCCTTGGTGGGGTCGGCTTCGGGTGGGAGGATATAGTAGGGGCCCACCCCCTCAGAACTATTGCTTCCCACCCACCCGTTATCCTATATCCTCCCACCCAAGACCCCACCACCCAGGGCCCCAACCCAGCCGACCAAAGGAGAGCGGACCCCACCGACCAAGGCATCCACCACCATCCAAGCTCCTAACCACCAAGGTTTGCTATCGACTATATATTCCTCAACCCCACCGACCTATATGCCTTAGGTAGGGTTTGCGTAGCCGGGTGGTGGTGAAGTGCCTTAAGTGGGCGAAGCCTCGGTGGGGTTTGGGGCCTAGGTCGGTGGGGTCAGCCGAACCCCACCAACCGAGGCTCTGCCACTGACCATATATTCCTTTAGGACGGTACCGAAGCTAGGGTGGTGGGCGAAGCCCTGGGTGGAAGGATTTGGCCCGATATCGATTTGTATCCATGGCTGGGGCTAGATCCCAATTACCTTTCCATGGCTGGGGCTAGATCCCAATTACCTTTATGACTATTGATTATGGCTTTCGAATAGTCACTGTATCTTGATCTCTAAATGGAATCATAAGTAAATATATATACAAAGTTGGGAAAAAAAAAAAACTAAGATAGAAGCATGGGGCTGCCAAGAAGAGTCCAGAGCCAGAACAAAGTCGAGAAGACATGGACAAAAGTAAAAAAGCCAGCAACAATAGTGGCCTGAACAAAGAAAACAACAGAAGTCATCCATATACAATTGAGATATTTGATATGCATGTGATCTGCTGAGTTTGTTTGAAAGCAAGTTATATATTCTTTCCCCATTTAAAAAAGGAAAATCACAAATAAAGGATGAACTATCTTATGACTGGTACTTCTGGTGTACTCTGATTGGCCGGAAGTACTACCATAAATAAGAGTGAAAAGTATTCTAGAGATGAACATATTGTAGAAAATGAAATTATGCCTGATTGCTTTCAATAAAAATATTACTAGGTTTTCAACTTTTGCTGCCACAAATAGGAAATCAGCAGAAATATTAATACATGCATCAGAAACGTTTGAAGTTAAAATTATAATCCCTGGAAACAAGGATAATTGATTATTACTGCAATAAGAAAGAATTAAAACATGACTTCAGACATACGTTTGCTTCAAACTACCTAGTTACTACGGAGAAAATTTTCTACCGATAAAAGAAAATAAATTCAAGGAATTAATAAATGACCAAAACCAGCCAAAAGAATACATTATGATCCTTGGAACAAAGGACATGACTTTCATACCATACAATGCAGACAATGTAATTTGCTGTCCTAGAGGGATGATTTGCTTGACAAGAAACTAAGCAATGACCCAGACGTTAAGACTTCAAAAATCTGAAAAGAATACTAAATTCCTTGAAACTGAGGATGAAGTCTTACTCCTTCAAGATATGCTGATGTTTGCATCTCTATCAGTCTTGATACCTGTGGAGTGACAGAATGAGCAAACTTCAAGATTCTATTTTAAATAAAGCTCAAAACTACTTAAATTGAGCACATCAGAATGCATACTGCTCTCCGGAAAGCAAACATCTCCTCACGTCCAGAAAGAAGAGAATGAATGCTTGTGTGTTCTTCATTAGTTGATGCAATAGGTGCCACATCACCTGGTGATAATACATCACGGCGCAGTTTTGTTCCCTCCATCTCAGTTTCAAATTGAAAACTTCAAGCAAAATGAATGAAAGAATTACATGAGGAAGAATAGCCACAGTTATGAAAGGAAGAATGGAAAAAAATTCAAGAAATACTCTCTAGAAATTCAAGCATACTTTTTAGATCCACTTGGACAGCAGTAAGGTAGCAGTTTATTTACCCTTGCAATCAACCAAAATGTTGAAGCAAGTTGTCTTTCACAGAGTGCAAAGCTACAATAGTTTAAAAACTTCCTTACATTTGGGAACTTACGCTCAAGTGGGCAAAACACAAAGCTAGATGTGTGATTGCTGAAGTAGCCACAAGAAGAGAAGCCCTTACTAAAACCATATGAGCCTATGGCTAGGGATGTAACAAAGACAGCTAAACAGGACCAAGAAGATTGATTACATCATCATAGCTCATAGTTTTGAATGCATTTACAATGACTGTTATGTTAACTGGGCTGACCTGTATACCACGATGGCCCAAAAGACCTCATTAAATGTGTATTAATAATTTAATACTCATAAATTGACACCATTAAATGCCGGATCAAAAGTCAAACTTTTCTTTGACCAGTGAAGATTTGAAGGAAGAACGAAGGATTTGGAGAAAGACAGCACAGCTGCTCTCAACAAAGTTGCCATGGCACCACGCACTTGTATAGTACTGACTGCAAGGTTAACTGTCATTTGATCTCTAATTAACCAGAACTGTCTGCTGTTCACTGCGGACTTATGCTGGGTAAGTTTTCACTTTTTTCAAGATGTTAGCAGACCATTGACCCCTTATTTGATTGCTGTATTTGATTTGACCAAGAACTTAATATTCTTTAATTACTATATATGCTCCCACAAAGGGTTAAATGCAAGTTTGTTTGCTGTATACGTGATGCAGTAGCATCCAGTTCATGTGTAATCCTGTAACACCAAAAAAATATTTGCTGGTTTGTTTTCAATTTCTCACTTCTTTTTGGTTTATTTTGCTGCTCGTGGCTTGTATCAATTTGCTTCTCAAGAAGGATGCTATAGGGAGAATGCAGAGTTTATTTATATATTTCAGACTTGTAGACATGCTTGAAATGTTTATTAGCTGCTCTAGGAATCTCACAGGGTACTACAGGATTAAATAATCTACTATAGCAAGGGAATGGGGACTCTGCATAAATTACAAGGATAATGTATTAATGTTATAGGAGTTGTTCCCCATGCTACATGCCAAATATGCTTATATTTTTAAAATTCATCTCACTTATAAGTTGTGACAGTGAGTATAAAGGCATTGCTACAGATATTAACATTGAAGTTAAATATAATTATATAATGCTAAAAAAATAAAACAATTAATATTGCTTTATGCAATATAATCAAATTAAAATGAATGTCTCTATCATCTGCCAGTTATCAAATTCTTTACGAAAGGGATCCTGCCTTTTGTCTCTTGGTCAAGTTATTCAAACAATGACAATTGCTTTGCAATAATATCGATATGAGGAGATTTTCTATGATTTGTGGCAATCTTGGCAGCTGATTTTTGGGGTGTTCTTTAATTCCTTCTATTTTAGCTCATGCCTTTTTGCTTTCCTTCATGAAGACGATTGATTTGTGGCATTTCTTTGTCTACATTGTAATCTTGGAGGCAATAGTTTATATTGAGTTGTGGCAGCTGATTGGTCGTGCCTTTATTCCTTCCATTTTGGGGCATAAGATCTCTCTGGGCGGTGTAACTGTTTTTCTTTGGAACATGGCAACTTTCCTAATTTCCTTCGTGTGTCTTTCCTGGTTTTTTGTTAGTTGCAGCCTATTGCATGATCATTCTTTCTTCCCTATGCAGACGCTGCTTCCAGTTCTTAACATTGATTGTTATCATTTAAAAAGCATGGCATATCCTTGGCTGCGTGGATTTTGCTTGCACATTTTTCCTTGCTGTTGGCTGCCGACTGTTATTCTGGGCCATCAATTATTTCTGTTGCTGCTTCTTGTCTACTCAACTATCTCATGGGCTGCATGGCTTTATCTTTTCACCGCCTTGATGGATTTCTTGATCTTGGTGAAGTGGTTACAACTCTAGAAACATATGGTTGTTCACCTTCTTAATGACAAAAGGAGCTAGAAAGTTCCTTGGCAGCAATATTATTTATTATATGATTTTTCTGTTGTAAGTAGCTCTCTGTTGGCAGATTTTAGAGAGCAAAGCAGAAGGAAGATTTTTCTGTAAGAACCCCTCTATAATCTCACCAAAATCATGCATTCCTCTTCATACAAATTTTGTCAAACACTTTGCATACTTCCTTAGCTTAAGATGGTTTTTTTTTGCAATTTTGTTATTCAGATTTTTTTCAGATTTTTGAAGGGTTTATTGCATAATACTGATGCCAAAAGAATGATAAATAAAAAACAAAATGTGTATTCATATGCTGGAAGGACAATATAAAATCTGAGCAAAAAATCTTTTAATATAAATCTGAAAACAAGTATTTAACAGTCCAGATCTGACCTCTTTAATTGTCTTGAAATGTGCATACAATGGTTGACCAAATCTGATACAACATGATTAATGATAGGCTTCAAATAAGCTCAGAAATTTTGTCAAAAGAATCCTTCAAACGTCTTAGAAAATCCCTGATCTGATGCCCTATGACTGCTCCAAAAATCTGCAAAATAAAATTGCCCAGATCTGCTATTATTTGGAAAATAAAATCGCCCGGATGCCTGCAATATTCATCCTCAGAAATGGGGCTGATATCCTTTCAATAATTTGACTAGGTTCCTGTTGACGTGGTTTTTGAGACCGCACCAACACAGAATAAAGTTTCCCAATGGATACCCTATCCTCTCTTGAACAAAGTATTCAGCATGCTAAGATTGCGAGTAAGGTCATGCTTTCAACTCCAAGGTTCCTTAAGTGCGAATAGACTCAGTTGGCTCAATGTGATATTGCTGGTATGTCAAGGGGACTTACACAATTGTTCGACAGCTGACAACAGACAGTAGACTAAGGGTTTTCGCGTAATTCAAATGATTTGGCAGGTGAACACAAGTTTCCTAATTCTAACCAGAAATGAACTGAAATTAAAGGCTGTAGGGCCTAAGAAGTTCTAATCTACTCTAAGGTGTGGGATATGGCGATCAATTCTCACAAGCTTCAACCAAGCTCCATTTTGCCTCACTTCGGACAGCTTCCGCGGAACTGGTGCAATCTTCAGAGGAGTGACTTAAGATGTTCAGATCACGATTTAGCATGAAGACACCATCACAACGACGCATGCCAACACATAAACCATAATCGAAGTTAAGCTTCACAAAGTACCAGTTGACCACGCAAGGCGAACCCACCGTCAGCGAGCCCGCTAGTGGTATGGACGAACGAAGCCTTGTTCAAATCGAGCACCACATTCCACAATTACTAAGTACTTGCATGAAATGAAATCTACTTTACTTTAAGCTACTTCAAGATGCTACGTGAATTGGAAGGACGAAGAAGCCTCAACAACTATTCACAACAAAGAGGAATTCACCATCAATTAAAATTCTTTTATTATGAAAGCATACATGACAACTTCTTACAAAGTATCCAAAGGGAAGACTTTCCTTCCTTTTCAATCTAAACTATACTATCAACTATCTAATTGCTCTCTACTCCTCTACTATCCTAACTCTGATCTAATTCTCCTTCTAATGAGTTACAAATGAGGGGGACTCCCCCTTTATATAGCTAGCCAAGTCCCAAAAGACGGCTCGGGTTACAATCAATAGAGTGGCTAAAATCGTGCCACCTCAGCCCTAAACAAGATTTGCCCTAAAAACCGCCACAAAGGAGAGTGGGGTAATAAATGAGCCATAATGTCCATTATTCCTTCTAGAAGATTCCATTTGTAGATGCGTTCACACTATTCTTGATCTTCTTTCTTGACATTGTTCTTCAACTTCGCTCGAGCTTCCGTTCTTTTCTCCATCTTAAGTTTTGGAAACGTTTCCTCAACACTTGGCCATTTTTCACAACTTTTCTTCCTTCGAAGTTGAAATATCATCTTGGATCACTTGAATCATCAACGCTTGGTCTCGACGTTCCTCCTGCAAAACAAGCAAGGAGAAGGGCATCAGAACATTTCATAATATAATCTTAACCAATTTACCTGATCTTCACGCTCCAACTTCCCAGCGTTCATCGCCCTCGCTAGCCAACTTTTGCCTTCATCACGATTCTTCATGCCTTAGCCAATTTTTCAACCCATTTTCCTCAAGGGCGTATCATCTTTGAGAAATTCATTTTACTAACTGGAGCTCTGATACCCAATTTCGTTCATCTCTGGCTCAAGAAAACTATCTTCACGAAGAATTTGAGCAAATTCACCTAGGCAGTTCCTTTCAAATTCATCGTCTAGAAGATTTCACCTTGAAAACACATTTTCTTCACATTTGCCTTAGAAAATTTTCAAGTTTCCCTTAGGAAAACTCATCAACCTAGTGCCCACTTGAAATCCTCATCCTGAAGGCCACAACAAAGCATGGAAGACTTTAAAATCAACTCCTCATCGATAATCTTCGATACCCAGAAGAAAATTTCCTCCAGAACGCGTCAAACTCATGGGTGCACAACGAACGGGTTCATTTAATTTTCTTGAATTTTGAACCTTAGAAAATTATTTCCCTGTGAAATTTAAATCCGTTCTTCACATCTGTGAAGATTTCTTGTTGCTCTGACTTGAAAATATTTTTGAATCCATCCTGCAATGCCAGCATCTTCATCTTCGACAAATTTTACTCATCACAAGAAATTCTTATCACCTCAGAGTCTAGGCGCATTTTCTAGAGGAAGAAAATATTTTGCCTTAGAAAAATTTTAAATCATCTTGGAAATTTTTCCTTGGAGAAATTTTCGTCTTAAAATTTTTTATTCAATCTTGCTCATCCTTGCCCGTGAGAAAATCACCAACTTTACTCAGAAAATCTCCAAGAGGGCGCCTAGCACATTTTATCCTCCAACATCTTCAAGGCCTTAGGAAAAAGTTTATCATTTTGAAAGTTTCAACACCTAGCAATTTGTTTCACTTCACATTTTATTTCATACTTGGAAAATATTTTAACTTGAAGCTCCAATGCCTTGGCCATATTTTATTTGTCTTCACTCAACACCTTGGGCGCAAATGACACATGCTGAAGGATATTCATCACCACGCCTAGGAAAGTATTTTCTAACACCTTGGCATTTTCAACGCCCAACACACTTTATTCACTCTCTTTGCATGGCGCATATCACATAGGCAAGAAGATGGGCGCATTTTGCTTGTGTAGAAGAAGGAATCTTTTCAACGCCTTGACCTGTGACTCTTAAGCTTCTCCACTTTTGTCTTCACATGCCCTCTTTTGGGCGCATTTGATGCCTCTAGGGGGACAAATTTCATACTTAGAAAATTTTCATGCATGTTATGCTTGAAGTGGGCGCATTTTACTATGTGAGGAGGATAAAAATCTTTGACTTTCTTTGACTTACTTGTTTTGGGCGCATTTTGGCCTGTGAAGAGGATGAACTCATACTTAGAAATTTTCCATGCCTTCTCATCAACTGGGCGCATTTTGCCATGGCTGCAGGACAAGCCTCAGACTTAGAATTTTTTCTTCGTTTTCGCCGGTTTCCACGCCCTGCTATTTTTAGTAAGCCCTCTGAATTTGCATCTCTGAAGCTCGGAACGACTTGAAATTTTGCGCACTGCATCCTCATAACCTTGTTGCCCTGTTGACACTGCCATTTTTAATCACCCTGCTATTTTTAGCCTATTTCTGAAGGTGGTTTACTATAAATAGTAACTGCTTGTTTCTAATAGCTCCACTGCTCCGATTAACTTGAAATTTGAATGAGGCGCTCCTCACCACGTGACCTTACTGTCAACATCAACGCATGCAGTTGATTTACTATTTTTAGCCAGTTTCCAAATTGACTTACTATAAATAGTAAGTGCTCCGTTTGACTTGAAATTTTACTAGCAGATAGCCGAAGGATGCTGATCGTGGTGGTTTACACCGGTTTTCGAAAATTTTGACCTTTTATGCCTCTTTTTGGGTCCAAGCTGGAAACCCTAATTCGCTCTGCATGCATATCAAATGATCTTGGTTTCCCTTCGTTTTGTGGCACTAATCTGGGGAAGCGGGAAGCACGCTAAAAATAGCAAGTTCCTTCCTGAGTGAGTATCTTCGTTTGCATGTCACACCATCGCGAGCTCGAAAAACCCATCGGGAATCACGGGCATGCAAAGAAACCCGACATGCAAACCCTAAAAATAGCCTCGGGCTTAAAAGTTGTCGTCTCGTTTTGCATGTTATATCGTTCGCGAAGGTCTCGAAAACCTGAAGGAATATGCCAACATGCAAAGAAAACTCGCATGTGAGCCAGAAATTTGCCCGGGGCTAAAAATAGAAAGTTGTCTTTCAGCTCAAATTTAACCGAGTAGCTTGATGTGTCTGAATGCCGTGGATGTCGGAATCTCAAAAATGTTGACGTCGCCTGAAATTTCACATTACTAAAAATAGTAAGTACCTCAGAATCTGATGAAAACTTGCTGAGAGCCTGCTGGAAGCACACTGATAACAATGTTAAGCTCAATTTTCAATTTATTCACTTTACTCGACCTCAGATTGGCAAGGAAGACTCAAACGCTAATTTCCAGACTTAGCCAAATTCACGTTTAAGCTCACAGACGGGAACGTCCCCGCAAAGGTAGATAGAAAAGAGAGAGAGAGAGAGAGAGAGAGAGAGAGAGAGAGAGAGAGAGAGAGAACCAAAGCCAAAAGACCAGAATGGAGCAAAAATTAGGGGTCCCCATCTTGAATGGGGCGATGTGTGAAAAGGTCACAACAGTTCCCAAACTATGTGCCCAGCTATGGAGTCTATCCTCACACTATTCATCCAAATCCTCAAACCATAATTTTAGAAATTTGTCTTCAAGGAAGACATCACAAATTTCCTCAAAATTATCTCTGCAGCAATTTATTCTTTGAAGCTCCAATCCTCCATAAACTGATCAAATAAGCTCAAGTGTGAATTCTAGCATGAATCTACCCAATAGATTGAATAGGTTTTCGTCCAAACAGTTGTCCTACCCAAGGGTTTTCGTCCTAGAGAACGCTGAACCTGCAAACACAAGCTCTCCAAAATTCTTTGATAGAAAATATCAAAACCAAGATGTCCAAATGGCATGCTCTCATCTCTTTTTAAAGGTTCAACTGGATCTTCTAGAAAGCTCTAATTTAACCTCCTTAAAGGTTCAAGAAGAATCTTTTTATTTACTAAAGTGACTATAATATTATTTTATTTTAGTCACTTTAATAATAACTAAGGTCTAAGGTTATTACTTATTTCAAATGAGGCAGGACACCCCTCCAAAACCATGTACACAATTAGATCTAAGAGGCTCATGGCAAAAGGCCAAGATCCAAAAATAGATAGTAACAAGAGGGAGAACTTGTTCAAGGCTCTCATGAGCCTCACGAAGAAAGATGCGATTGTGGGAAGCAATCAAATCTTGGAAAGTACGTAAAGAGGACCATATAGAACCATTATAGTTCCAACAAGTAATGGAGACACCATCGCTTCTCATTGAGACTCAAGGTCCTCATCATATTTATGGTCTAGAGTGTGACCACCCAAAGGGAGGGGAGTTATGAATGATGGCTCAACCGTTCCATACAACAATCCACTTGTTCTCTTCCTTGGCAACTACAACTTGGTATAAGCTTTCTAAAGTTCCTCAACATGGAGCCTCATAAGATTAGCATCTAAATATATCTTTTGAGGGAGCGAGAAGAGCTTGTAGACAGTCCTTGGCTATTTGAAAAATTATATGACAAGAGTGTTGTTCAAAGTGCCCAAGCCTTGTAGAGAGAGATGTCCTTAAAATCTAAGGATTTGTGAAAGAGTACATGACTGGTTTGCAAGGGATTGGTGGGATTAGGTAGGCTACAGACATAGAAATTTGATGAAAAGAAGAACACCTGTCAAAGAAGAAACCTCTCAAATCAGAAGTCCATTAAATTGAAGGTGCATTGATGGAGGTTGAAGGACATTTTGATGCTATTGACAAGTCACAGATGATGCTGATTCAGATCAACATGAAGCTAGGATACAAGTCTATGAATTGAGGATGCAAGCTAGCACTCATGAAGCAACTTTTATGCATGATGCAAATACATGCTCGAGGGTTATTGAACAGGTGTTGAGCTGATTTGAGATAGTGGTTGCGTTTTATGATGGATGAATATAAATAAGTAAATAAAATGTTAGGTCCATTTTTTTCATGACATTCAAGTACAATTTATATCTATAAAATTGTTCCAATTCTTCTTCTTAATTTGGCATTGGAGCTAATCAATACTATAACTTGAATTTAACCATGCTTATCAAAGTTTTTTTTTTTTTTTTTTAAGATGAATTTTTTAGATACATTTTTGTTTGATTCTCATGTGAACTCTCAATTCAACTCTAATGCTGTTCAATTCTATAATGTATATGATGAATGCTTTATTAATGTTACCATATGAAAATTTGAAATTTCCCTATACTTTAAAAATATTCCCTAATTTTTGTATTGCCATCCCTTAAAATGGCCTCAAAAAAATTTGTTAAGGAAACGCGTTCCCATGTCCCCTACCGTCCCCTCCTGTTGTCGTCCTCGAAACTTGGTGGAACATAGAGAAAATCCTAACATTTTAGTTCAATTTCATGGGATAGAGTGCATTGTTTGTGATGTAAAATAAAATAAAGTAATTGCACAAGGCATTAGGCCAAGCAATGTGTAGAAATGCTTGTACAAACTTATTGATCCTATTTTGTGTGCTACACGAAAGAAACCATGCTCCGGTCATAAATGTAAGGAGATCCAAACAAAATCTAGTACTACAACACCATTAACAAATGTGCCTTCTAGTTCGTGGAGTGTTCAAATGCATCAACATTTGTGTGGTTCTTCTACATCAATGTACCAGCAATGCAGAACTGAAGGTGTCTCTATTTCAGCTAAGATTTAGCCGGTATAGAGTTTGTCTTCAGCCAAGATTTTGTCTCCACAACATTCATCTATTATGTCTTGGAGGCCCCAATGGTACTTTGAGAGTGAGCCCGATGATGACTTCACCAAATTAGATGTGCCTCCTTGGAATATAGGCAAACCAATTGATAATTCTACACTGAAATATCCCCTTGTAAGTTTTTCAATTTTTTCACAAACAATTTCACTCGTTAACGTTAGATAACCAAGATAATCCTACTGAAAGTAACCCTTCACTTTTTGATCACCCAGATCCCAGTGAGGGCAAGGTGAGAGCATACGGTGAAAAGTGGATCGTTAGCTGAAAGAATTGAAATGCTGCAAAGTGCAATATGAAAGATGGCTCAGCCGATCAACAAGATATGCAATACAACTCGACCACTTATTCAGCGGGAGTGTAATACAAAGTATTGAAAGTAAATGTCTAGGTGGCTAGCACACCCCTTCTTGGGAATGAAAGTAAAGTGCAGAAATAAAATGACTGAATTAGTACTACTGATAATAGCCTTACAAAGTGAAGCAATCTGCAATTACAATAAGTTTAGATGTCCAATACACTCCAAAATGATAAAGGATGATCTCCAAACTTAAGCAAGCTAATCTACTATGAAAATAAGCCAAAAACATGAACTTTTACCAATCTGATATGAAGTTGCAGCGCTCAGAAAACTTAGACCTGCAAGCTTGAAACACACCAAAATGCTCACAACTCTGCCAATACTCCTCTGAATGACATGAAACAAAGTGCAAATGAAGCATAGAGGTGGGGCAACCAAGAACCAACCAAGAAATGGCACCAATCAGCTCCCAAGTATTTTGCACGTTTCCCAATGCTCAAAATGAAGATGGTACGACCTCCTAGAGAGGGTGACCAACAAGATAAAATCCAAATAACCACAATAAATCTGAAAACTTGCATGAAGGGGCGCCTAGGGTAGAGAAGAGGATAGAGCAAACACCCAGAACCAAACAAAAATCGTACAAGGAGCTACGATCGAAAATGTGCTTCAGCCAAGCACCACACTAGCACACCAAAAACTGAGAAAACACACCAAAACTTAGAAAACTTCAGAGAACTTCCTCTTCAATATGCTCAATTTGTTATTCAGTGTAAAGAACAATCTCAAACTCAGCTAGGTGCTATCTTGCAAGCACGAAACCGAAAGAAGCTAGGAGGTATGCATTCCTCGAAGCAAGGGTCTAAAGAAATTTCAGCAACATTTCGTTATATTTTCAATGGATAGCTACAAATGAAGGCAAGAGCTCTTATTTATAACTTTTCTCCTCAAATTAGGGCACTAAAGTGAAATTCACATTCACCTTTTTAAAATTTGCATTTGAGTATCATTTGCCTCCTTCACCAAGTCGTCCAAAACATGTGAGCAATATTACTTATTTAAATGCAATTATATCACTAGCCCGAGACTTAAGTAATTTAACTTTATAAAAATCAAACCTTTTCTCCAAATATGGCGTCCAAGACACTTAATTGAGATAACCTTATATTCTTCAAATATCTCTCTCTAAGGCTAGGCATCCAAAGGCTAAAGTTAAAATATATTTATTTTTGCAAATATATCTATGCTAGGCGTCCACTTAACCTTAGCCAATATTTTCACTTAAAACATTATTTCATCAAATATTAAACTTGCCAAATTGAGCACCACAAATGCTAGAGACCAAACTGAATACATTGCCCTGCCAGATATAGCCACTATACCAAACTACTGAAACACTGTCAGAAATAGCACTTACTGTAAATAGCATACTACTAAAAATAGTGACTTCAAATGCATTTTAAACACATTCTAAGCAGCCGCTGTACCTTACTAAAGATAGTAAGTCCGAAAAAGTTACTTGATGCAAATGCATGTCATACCACCCTGAAACTCTCTAAAAACCCAAAAAGAATCCAGAATCCAATCTACAAAACTCCAACATGCAAACCCCCAAAAATGCCAAAGTATCCTCCTAGAAAATAGGAAACCCTAATTTTTGCTTCCGACTAGCCTATGGGCCTTCGGGATAGGCTAACGGCCAACTGCACTGATCACTACAAAGAAGGGGACATTACAATCCGCCCTTCCCAAAGATTGCTTGTCCTCAAGCAATGCCATCACAACTCTAGAAAAGCTAGATTGATTGTAAAATGCCGTGTGAATTTTTTGCTCTAACTTCTGTTTTGGCCTTCTTGGAGTTGTGTTCGATACTTGACGTGTGAGCTGTTTGAGTACTGTTATAACTGCAGTTTGTTGTTTGCTGTTATAGTTTGCTGATTGTTTGCTTGGTTTGAAGGGAGTTCACGGAATGTTACTGTTCTTTTCTTCTTTCAGGTGAAGACAGTTGAGATTGCATATGTATGCATTCACAGTTTTTCATGCATAGAAAGTAATCACATAACACACACTGATATTCATTGTTTTGAAACTGAAATGGTTCTGCAGTAAACAGTTCTTACTATGGTCCAACTCGTTCAGTAGTGAATAAATAGTTCCCACAGTTAGCTAACATTATAGTCAAGGGTATATGTAACCACAAGTAAGTAACAACAACATAATCATCCATTGAATGGAATACCCAGAAATGTATTATAATAATCACCCATATCGCCCAGAAATTCTTACAGCAGGTTGCAGAAAATAATGACAATACTACAATCTGAATATAATGCAAGGACTGGTAACATAGTTTGGAACTCGACTAAATACAATACTCAGAATTTCTGTGCAAAGTTTACACCGTTCAGGTTCAAAATGACACAAATTCCTAGCCTGGTTATGAGCAGAAATCTGAAACCACACAGCAGACTGCGCTTGGAACAACACCTTGTGAATCTGCCTGGAACGTGACTCCTAGCTTACTACAGAGATCCGCGTATAGTTTCTGGAGTGCGTGCTTTACTTCCAGCTTCTGAAGGGCTCTTCAAAACTACGTCCTTGGCTCTTACCTGGTTCTTTATTTCTTAAGGCTGGACGTTTTCTCTGAGACTTCCCGTAAGTTGTGGTTTGGTACCAAGAAAGAAAGAATACGTCTTCATCCTGGTTAGAAAAACGCGTCCCTGACATTTGCTTCGTCTTCTAAAAAAACCCACGACCTAGCTGTGTCTTCTTGTGAAAGCAACGCCCTAAGGAGTCCCACAAAGACGTCTTCAAAGACCATGAATCTTCCCCAAAATCCGTCTCAAAATAGCACCCTAACAGATGACGCGAAAATCTGAATGAAGGTCGTTTTTATCTCTTTTACAAAAGCAACGACTAACCCCAGCTAGAGATGATGATTCCACACCTGAAACTGGACTGCAAATCCTTCGAACCCTAAGGCCAGAGCTCAAGCTTTCCCGTGAGGATGAAAGTCACATAAAATATGAGAATGTCAAAAGTGCGAATGCCTCTCTCTTTTTGCCCTTTTACCATTCATCAAGAGGCCCGATAAAAACACTCTTTTTCCTTCTATTGGCTCAAACAGATAATTAAAGTGACTTGTATAGTCCCTTGAAATAAATATTTCCATAAGTCACTTTAGTAAAATTTCATAAAGCCACTTCACCTAAAATAATTTAATTAATTATTTAATATCACCTTTAGAGAGAGATTTATGGAACATAGGTAATGCTTAAATAATTAAATAAATGACTCCCTGTCTTCAACAATTGCCTTCGGGAGTTGAAAGGCAATGAGGCATTCTGAGCGGCTAACTGGGTGGGGACATTACAGTCCTCCCTTCCCGACATTGCTTGTCCCCAAGCAATAGCAAACTCGGGTGCTGAAGAATCTGCTCATTTTCCCATGTGGCATCCTCGGCTGGCAAATCTTTCCATCTCACCAAATACTCTTTTACCACCCTATTCCTCAACCTTCTCTCTCGAGTGTCAACAATCTCCTCAGGGACAAGGACCAAATGTCCCTCCTCATCCAACGGTGGAAGCTCTGAAGAAGAAGTAATCTGCTGTCCTAGTGCCTTTTTAAGGCACGAAACATGGAATACATTATGAATCTTGCTGCTCTCTGGCAGCTCCAGCTCGTATGCTACCTCTCCCACCCTCCTGATAATCCTGTAAGGTCCATAGAATCTGGGCTTAAGCTTCTCGGCTCCGCTCTTCTTGAGAGAAGATTGTCTAGAAGGCTGCAAGCGAAGGTATACCAAATCACCAACCTCGAAACTACGCTCAATCCTGTGTCTATCAGCATATGTCTTTTGCTGATTTTGTGCCACCTGTAGGTTATCCTTGAGTGCCCTCAAGATATCTTGACTCTCCTAAATCCAATCCTTGGCTTTGGGAGCCCTGCTCTCACCGAAAGCCATCTCTGTGAAGGAAGGTGCATCATAACCATACAAGGCTCTGAAAGGACTCATCCCAATGGACATATGATGAGTGGTATTATAACAATACTCCCCCAAGTGCAACCACTTAATCCACGCCCGCTGTTGTCCTGCAATGTAGTTGCGCAAGTACCCCTCAATCCATTTGTTTACAATCTCCGTCTGTCCATCTGTCTGAGGGTGATAGCTCGTGCTCGGAGTCAACTCAGTACCTGCCAACCTAAACAACTCCTGCCAAAATGCACTCATGAATCTACTATCCCTATCACTAACTATGTTCCGGGGCAGCCCATGCAATCGAAAGATCTCCCTGAAAAATAACTCAGCCACCTGTGGTGCCCTGTACTCAGTCGGAATAGCAAAGAAGTGAGCGTACTTCGTCAACCGATCCACCACCACAAAGATACTATCTCTCCCGTGCACCTTAGGTAGACCTGTGATGAAGTCCATCAAAATGCTCTCCCATTTCTGCTCTGGAATAGGCAATGGTTGAAGTAATCCTGCCGGATGTGTATGCTCTGACTTGTTCTGCTGACAAGTCACACACTCCCTAACGTGTCTCAATACATCATCTTTGAGGCCCTTCCATGTGAACCTCTCTCTGACCTGTCTGTAAGTTTTGAAATAGCCTTGATGGCCTGCTAAGGGGGTGTCATGAGAAGCCTGCAATATTTTCTCCTTCAGTCTAGACTCCGGCACCAAGTAGATCCTATCCTTGTAGTAGATCACATCATCCACTACTCTGTACCTGTCATCCTGAGTCAACCCATCCAACAACTCACAAGCAAACTTATTCTTGGAGTACTCTACCAACAAAAGGGATTTCCAATCTGCGGAAATCTCTGAAAGTGAGCAAGCTGAAGGTCTCCTAGAAAGGGCATCTGCCACAACATTCTTCTTTCCCTTCACGTACTCTATATCAAAATCATAGGCCTGAATCCTGCTAACCCACTTCTGCTGCCTCTCATTCAAATCCTTCTGCTCCAAGAAGTATCTGAGACTGTTGTGGTCGGTCCTCACCACAAACTTCCCTCCAACTAAGTATTGTCTGAATTTCGCCAAGGCATGCATAATGGCGAGCATCTCCTTATCATAGATGGAGTATAGTCGTTCTGGTCCCCTCAACTTACGACTCTCAAAAGCTATGGGGTGTCTGTTTTGCATCAACACTGCTTCTATACCCTCACTTGACGCATCACACTCCAAAACAAACGGCTGTGTGAAATCTGGAAGCGCCAATACTGGACAACTACTCATCACCTCCTTGAGCTTATCAAAAGCTCGTTGAGCCTCCTCTGACCAACTAAATGCACCTTTCTTCGTCAAATCTGTCAAAGGTGCTCCCAACTGTGAAAATCCCCTCACAAACCGTCTATAGTAACTGCACAATCCAAAGAAGCCTCGTAACTCTGTGAGTGTCCTGGGTGGTGGCCAATCAAGTATCGCCCGTATCTTCTCCTGATGGACCTGTACTCCCTCTGCACTGATTACATGCCCCAAATATAATATCTCTCTAAGGCCAAATTCGCATTTTGAAGCCTTAGCGTAGAGTGACTGCTCCTCCATAATACTCAAGACCTCATCAAGATGTCTCAAGTGCTCCTCCCGCGTCCGACTGTAAATGAGCAAGTCATCAAAGAAGACCAATAAGAATTTACGCAACTGCTTATTGAATATATGATTCATGCAGGACTGAAATGTGGCAGGTGCGTTTGTCAACCCAAATGGCATGACCAAGAACTCATAGTGCCCATAATGACAACGAAATGCTGTTTTGTGTATGTCCTGGTCTCTGACCCTTATCTGATGATACCCTGAACGAAGATCAATCTTCGAAAAATACACTGCCCCATGAAGCTCATCCAACAGCTCATCTATCCTGGGTATAGGGTACCTGTTTTTGATAGTTTTTTTATTAAGAGCTCGGTAATCAATGCACATCCTCATGGTCCCATCCTTCTTCTTCACCAAGACCACCGAAGAAGCGAATGGACTGGAGCTCAGTCTAATGTGTCCCATCTCAAGCAATTCCTTGATTGCTTTCTCGATCTCATCCTTGAATTTCTTAGGATGACGATAGGGGGTAGTTATCACCGGTTTGGCCCCCTCCTCTAGCTCAATGGTATGCTCAAAACCACGATCAGGTGGTCTCCCTGGAGGGATCTCTCCAAAAACCCTATCATGTTTGCCCAATAGTTCCTGAATGTCAACATGATATGGCTGCCCTGAATCTGACGACTCTTTGGTGGTGATCAAACACTCTGCTGCCCAAGCTATGTCATCATGCCGAAAAATGCTCTCCATGCATCTAGCAGACACAACCTTGGCTGATCCATTAGTCATGCCTCTAAGCACCACACGCTGTCCCCCTGTTGTCCTGAACTTGAGTTCCATGGTTTGAAAGTTCTGAGAATATTTCCCTAATGAGTGTAACCACTGAATCCCAAGTATAGCATGAGTGTCACCCAAATCCACCACATAAAAGTCATCTGTAGCTGTGTAATTTCCCAAGGTAATAGGAAACTGTGAAATCCTCCGAGTGCATCTCAATTTATAGCCATCTGCCACCATCACATTAAATCCTTCGAAGTCCTCTGCGGGTAGCATATGTTTCTCAACTAGGGCTGCATCAATAAAGTTGTGGGTTGCCCCACTATCAATCAACACACATATGCGATGTCCCTGTAAAACTCCTCTAACTCTGAAAGAGTTAAACCTAGGAGTGCCTGATAAGGTAGCGATGATACCACTCTTACCCTCTCCCTGAGGCTGCTCCTCATCTGAACTGCTGTCATCACTATCCTGAGAAGGCTCGTCATCACTGCTATCATCCTCCGACACAACCTCAATAAGGTGAGCTTTGCCTTTCCCTAGGCAACGGTGTCCTGGTTCCCAACGTTCCTTGCAATGGTAACAAATCCCCTTAATTCTGCATTCCTTGTGATACTCCTCGTCTGGATCACCTTTCTTGTTTCCTTTTTTCTGAAAGGGCTTCTTGCCCTTGTTCTTCTGAGGAACAAAAGGTTTAGAAGATATTTTGTTTTCAGGCGTGGAGAACTCCATGTCTCTCGCCCTAGTGATCGCATCCTGTAGGGAATCGGATTTTAAGGCCTTAATCCAACCACGAAGTGGTTCGGATAAACCCTCAATAAAGAGCATAATCAATCTCTGCTCCGAAATATCCGTCACCATAACTGCCAATCGCTGAAACTCTGAGATATATGTGTCTACTGATCCACTCTGCTTGAGCTGTGCTAACTCCCGGAAATGAAGTTCTGGATCCCTCTGATCAAATCTGTCCATAATTTTTTGTGTGAACTCCAAATAGGAAGTGATGCTGGCATGCCCTAAAGTGACAAGCCCATGATACCACCACTCATGTGCCTCACCATCCAAGTGTAGCGTAGCATATTTAATAGCCTCTGTCTCCAACATGGGGTTTAACTGAAAATAAGTGTCCAACTTTTGTACCCACGCTCTAGCTGTGCATTTATTAGACCCGTCAAAGGAAGGGATCGTGAGTTTTCCAACCTTGCATTGTAGATCCTGGTTCTGCTGCCCTCTATTGTTGTTTCTAGGTCTATTTCTGTACTTGATAGTGTAAAAATCCGCCAATGACATGGCAGCATGAAATTCATCTCCCAACGATTGATATTCTCTCAAGTAATCTGTAAATCCCTCTCCTTGTGCTTGCTGCTCTTGATTTCCAGCAGGCTGTCCTCCCAAGAATTGAGGCATGAGAGGCCTCGGAGTCACCCTACTAGCTGTCCTAGCATGGTTATGTGTTGGTATATTGGTGTTGCTGGCCTCAACATTGTTATCATGACCGTTTGTCCCATTGTTACCATTATTTCTATCACCCAAGAGCTGTGTCAAGAGCTGAGCTATCTGTTGTTGACCTCTAGCTAGGTCATTAAGGATCTGTTGAGTGCTGCCCTCAGGTACGTCACGCCTATCACCCATGATATCTTCTTCAGATGATGACTCGGTTTCAAAAGGACCCACACCTCTCCTCCTTTCTCTTCTGTAAGTTATAAATTCACGGTTATCGGGATTCATAACATCCCACTACCACACAGGCAGGCAGGAAGCAGGCTCTGATACCACTGTAAAATGCCGTGTGAATTTTTTGCTCTAACTTCTGTTTTGGCCTTCTTGGAGTTGTGTTCGATACTTGACGTGTGAGCTGTTTGAGTACTGTTATAACTGCAGTTTGTTGTTTGCTGTTATAGTTTGCTGATTGTTTGCTTGGTTTGAAGGGAGTTCACAGAATGTTACTGTTCTTTTCTTCTTTCAGGTGAAGACAGTTGAGATTGCATATGTATGCATTCACAGTTTTTCATGCATAGAAAGTAATCACATAACACACACTGATATTCATTGTTTTGAAACTGAAATGGTTCTGCAGTAAACAGTTCTTACTATGGTCCAACTCGTTTAGTAGTGAATAAATAGTTCCCACAGTTAGCTAACATTATAGTCAAGGGTATATGTAACCACAAGTAAGTAACAGCAACATAATCATCCATTGAATGGAATACCCAGAAATGTATTATAATAATCACCCATATCGCCCAAAAATTCTTACAGCAGGTTGCAGAAAATAATGACAATACTACAATCTGAATATAATGCAAGGACTGGTAACATAGTTTGGAACTCGACTAAATACAATACTCAGAATTTCTGTGCAAAGTTTACACCGTTCAGGTTCAAAATGACACAAATTCCTAACCTGGTTATGAGCAGAAATCTGAAACCACACAACAGACTGCGCTTGGAACAACACCTTGTGAATCTGCCTGGAACGTGACTCCCAGCTTACTACAGAGATCCGCGTACAGTTTCTGGAGTGCGTGCTTTACTTCCAGCTTCTGAAGGGCTCTTCAAAACTACGTCCTTGGCTCTTACCTGGTTCTTTATTTCTTAAGGCTGGACGTTTTCTCTGAGACTTCCCGTAAGCTGTGGTTTGGTACCAAGAAAGAAAGAATACGTCTTCATCCTGGTCAGAAAAACGCGTCCCTCACATTTGCTTCGTCTTCTAAAAAAACCCACGACCTGGCTGTGTCTTCTTGTGAAAGCAACGCCCTAAGGAGTCCCACAAAGACATCTTCAAAGACCACGAATCTTCCCCAAAATCCGTCTCAAAATAGCACCCTAACAGATGACGCGAAAATTTGAATGAAGGTCGTTTTTATCTCTTTTACAAAAGCAACGACTAACCCCAGCTAGAGGTGATGATTCCACACCTGAAACTGGACTGCAAATCCTTCGAACCCTAAGGCCAGAGCTCAAGCTTTCCCGTGAGGATGAAAGTCACATAAAATATGAGAATGTCAAAAGTGCGAATGCCTCTCTCTTTTTGCCCTTTTACCATTCATCAAGAGGCCCGATAAAAACACTCTTTTTCCTTCTATTGGCTCAAACAGATAATTAAAGTGACTTGTATAGTCCCTTGAAATAAATATTTCCATAAGTCACTTTAGTAAAATTTCATAAAGCCACTTCACCTAAAATAATTTAATTAATTATTTAATATCACCTTTAGAGAGAGATTTATGGAACTTAGGTAATGCTTAAATAATTAAATAAATGACTCCCTGACTTCAACAATTGCCTTCGGGAGTTGAAAGGCAATGAGGCATTCTGAGCAGCTAACTGGGTGGGGACATTACACTGATCCACACCAAACCAAGTATGATCCCAGGGTCCTATTGACGAGTGTTTTATGACCGCACCAACACAGAATAAAGTTTCCCAATGGTTACTCTATCCTCTCTTGAACAAAATCTCTTGCATGCTAAGATTGCGAGAAAGATCATGCATTCGACTCCAAGGTTCCTTCATGCAGTGGATAGTCTCAGTTGGATCGATGTGATTTGCTAGTAATCTCAAGGGGGACTTACGTAATTGTTCAGCTGACGATCAAAGAGAAAAGGGATTTTGTGGGATTCAAAAGGTATGTCAATGTAGCACAAGTTTCCTAAACTAACCAGAAATGTACTGAATTGAATGGTTGCAGGGATTAGAAAAGCTATGGTCTACTATATGCGTGGGACGTGGAGATCAACTTTCACAAGCCTCAACCAAGCTCCGCTTTGCCTCACTTCGGATAGCTTCCACAGAATTGGTGCAATCTTCAAGGGGAGTAACTAGAAATGTTCAAATTACAATTCAACAATGAAGACACTGTCACGACGACGCATACCGACATGAAGATCATAATCAAAGTTAAGTCCACACTATTCCAATTGGCCACGCAAGGAAAACCCACCATCAGTGAGCCTGCTAGTGGTATGGATAAGTGAAGCTTGCTCAAATTAAACACCACATTCTACAACTACCATCTACTTGCATGAAATGAAATCTACTTTACCCCAAGCTACTTTACGATGCTAAATGAATTGGAAGGACGAAGAAGCCTCGCTGCTACCCACAACAAAAGACGAAACCACCATCAATGATAACTCTTTTTATTATGAGAGTGTTCACAACAACTTCTTACAAAGAATTCAACTTGAAAAATTTCCTTCCTTTTCAATCTAAGCTACCAATCTATGCTATGCTATCTCTAAGCTGTCTCTCTATCTTCCTAATCTAATCTAATGATGTACAAATGAGGGGGGATGCCCCTTTTATAGTTGGCCCATTCCAATGGATGGCTCAGATCGAGCCACATAAGCCCTAACCCTAAAAACTGCCACCAAGAAAAGTGGGGTAATAAATGAGCAAAGATTCCCACTTTCTTCCTTTGACCACCATGAGCAATTAATGCCCACTATCCTTCTAGAAGATTCTTGTCCAGAAATGCGTTCCCATTGTCCTCCTTGACTGCAAACTCTATGAATCTGGCCAACATAGCCTCAACCGGCATGGCAAACACATTCTCAATCTGAAACTCCAAGATTGCAACTTCCTTCTCTTGCTTGATGATGATTTTCCTCCTTGATGCCAGTGTATTTTAGTTTGGGTAAGGTATGCTAGAAAACACTATCTGGGTCAATGCTGTGATGTACCGCGCTCACGTGATCCACTTTGCTACCACTGTGCTTATACTCTAACACCACTTGTGATGAACCAAACTCACTGCTGATTTGATTTTTCCTCGTTAAAGGTCTGATTTTCGCTTCGTAATCTGCTTTTCTTGTTTTTGGTGTTTTTGTGGTTTGATGCCAAATGATTTTAATAATTTTCTTACAACCATATGCATATAAAGAACTCAAATTAAACTAACTTATAAAGGATAACTTCCACGTAACTCCAAACACTAGTTAAGAGACTTCTTGCATTACAAAGAGTGCTAAATGTAAGAACCCACACCTAGTGGACTCTAACCAACCACAATTTTCTGCCTTTGTTTGATTTTCAATGTTTTCAGTGTTTGGGTTTTGCTTGAGTTTTCAATGATGTTTCACCAAGGAATAAAGAAAGTGCAAATAACATATGCCAATGATCAAATATGATTGGTATGCTGATAGTACTATGAAGGTTGGAAAACAAATCCATAATATCCTTTACAAGGAACAAGTGACTTTAATACAGATTTGTCTTTTACATTTCATGAAATTATGAGCCCAGAAATTATAATCAGACCCTTAAAAATGTAGGAAGACACTTGAAGACAATATTATGCACTCCAATAACTATATCAGACCTTAACTTCACAACCAGCATTAACAGTTTGATTGAAACAACAATTATTGCATCAATTTCTGAGTGTATACTTGACTGATTGCCAACTAGTATAACCCAGGAATGTACAGCAGTTAAGAGATTCAGTTCTGAGCATCGATCACATACACCTTTGACTAGCTAGAGCTCAGAAATGTGCACAGCAGTTCACAATCTCAGATTTACATATATATTCAGACCTGAATATTCAATAATAGCAATTACAATGAACATAACCAACCTGATTTGAGACACAGAGATGTAAGCAGCAGTTGGAGGTTGAAAGTATCACTGTAGAAATCACTGTAGCGATTTTACTATTCACGTATCACTGTAGCAAACACTGTTCATGAGCACTGTTCATGAGTACTGTAGAAAAGCACTGTTCACGTGTACTGTAGCAAATCAACTTTAAGCTGCCTCAAACCCTATGTTGATTTTTCACCTATAAACTCCAAATGGACGCCTGAATGAAGCCCTCTCAAGCAATAATATCAGCTGGTATTGCACAGCCTCAAAATTGCACTAACACTGAAGAGTTTTCGTTCTCCAATGTGGAAATGACAGAAAACCCTAATTGGTTTCCTCTCCAAGCACAAACTCCAAATACACAATTTAATATTCTCAAAACATAATGAATTCGAATGCCTTTGATGCCCTTTTATAATTCCTCAAGAAGGCCGACCTCTTAAGCTGCTTTTAATCCTCTTTTGAAATCCACTTTAGGTTTTTAATAAAACTTTATAATATCTCTCTAACCTTGGGTGTCCAAAATAATAATATAAAAATGTACTTTAAGTGATTTAAATTGAGGGTCATGGCCTCATCGGAAATAAAGTACACTTTTAATTTATAATTTAACTTTATAATATTTAATTATCATTAAAGTACCTTTAATGATAATTAATCATTAATCATTTAATATTTTGCCCATCCAACCAAATAAGAGGTCAACACTGCATCTGAGACCTGTTCAGGTGCCTTACTAAATTTAGTAACCCTGACGCCCCTAAAATGGTGACTGTTGTGACCTTTTCACACATCGCCCCATTCAAGATGGGGTCCCCTAATTTTTGCTCCATTCTGGTCTTTTGGCTTTGGTTTTTCTCTCCCTCTCTCTCTCTGTCTCTTTCCTGATGTCTACCTTTCGAGGATTGTGCCCGCCATTGAGCTTAAGTGTGAAATTGACCAAGTTTGGAAATTAGGGTTTGCGTCTTCCTGGTTAGTTTGAGGTTGAGTAAGGTGAATAACTTGAAATTTGGGACTAACATGGTTGTTAGTATGCTTCCAGCAGGTTCTCAGCAGATTTTCATCTGATTCCGAGGTACTTACTATTTTTAGAAAGTGTGCAATTGCAGGCAATTTGCCGGCATTTTTGAGATTCCGACAGTCACACTGCATTCAGAGCACATTAGACCACTCGTATGCAAAATTTGAGCGAAAACAGACAACTTACTATTTTTAGCAGTCCAGCTTCCGGGACAAATTTCAGGCTCAATGCGAGTTTTTCTTTGCATGTCGACGTATTCCTTCTGGGTTTTTCGAGACCTTCGCGATGATATAACATGCAAAACGAGGCGACAACTTTCAGAATTCAGTCTTCCGAGGCTATTTTTAGGGTTTGCATGTCAGGGTTTCTTTTGCATGTCAGATGATTCCTGATGGGTTTTTCGAAGCTTCGCGATGGTGTGACATGCAAATGAAGATAATCACTCAGTAAGGAACTTGCTATTTTTAGCAGGTGTCCGGCGACCACCTCCCAGCGGTTGAGATCCGCGAGCGAAGTACCACAAAAGCGAGAGCAAACAGAGATCTTTTGATACGCATGCAGAGCGAATTAGGGTTTCCAGCTTCGGGACCCAAAAAGAGGCATAAAAAGTCAAAATTTTCGAAAACCGGTGTAAACCATCGCGATCAGCATCCTTCAGGCTATTTGCTGGTAAAATTTCACGTCAAACGGAGCACTTACTATTTATAGTAAGTCATTTTGGAAACTGGCTAAAAATAGCAAATCAGGTGCATGCGTTGATGTCGGCCGGCAGGTCACGTGGTGAGGAGCACCTCATTCAAATTTCAAGTCAATCGGAGCAGTGGAGCTATCAGAAACAAGCAGTTACTATTTATAGTAAATCACCTCTAGAAATGGGCTAAAAATAGCAGGCTGACCAAAAATAGTAGGGTCAACAGGACAACAAGATCATGAGGATGCAGCGTTCAAAATTTCAAATCATTCTGAGCTTCCGGAGTGTGAAAATCAAGAGACTTACTATAAATAGCAGGACGTTGTGAGGCTGGCAAAGACGAGAAAAAAATGTCTAAGTCTGAAGTTTATCCTCCACCACAGGTGAAATGCGCCCAACTTGCCTTCCAGGTGTTTGAAAAAATTTCTAACATGTTTTCATCCGCCTCCCCATGCAAAATGCGCCCAAGGAGAGAAAAGGTCAAAGTAGTCAAAGGTTTTTATCCTTCAGCATAGGCTAAATGCGCCCAGCTCAAGGTAGAGGCATAAAAAATTCTAAGTGTTGAAAGATTCTCCACCACCCCCTAAATACGCCATCCTTCATGCATGTTCAAATGCGCCCAAAATGGAGAAGGTCAAAGGAGTCAGCAAGTTTATCCTTCCCCCATGGCAAAATGCGCCCAAATGGGGCCACATGAAAACAAAGCAAAGGAAGCTGAAGAGTCACCAGCTAAGGCGTTGAAATGTTCATCCTCCACATCATGCAAAATGCGCCCAAAGCTAGCAAGGGAAAAGAGTCAAAGCTTGGCGTTGAAAAGTTTATCTTGTACACATGCTCAAATGCGCCCACATCATTCCAAGCTAGGGGAAGTCAACAAGTCAAAAGAAGACGTTGGAAATTTGAAACCCCTCTCACCCTCTCAAATGCGCCAAAGGAAAAAGAGGGAGATAAGTGCTAGGGTTGAGAAAATTCTTCATGCCACATGAAATGCGCTTAAAATACATGAAGTTTGAAGTAAGACAAATAAAAATATTGCTTGGGCATTGAAAATGCTAAGCCTGCAAGGTGGTGAAGTAAAATGGCTAAGGCGTGGAATTAGACATCCTTTTGCAAGTATAAAATGCGCCTAAGGTATTGATGATAGTTGCTAAGGCGTTGGATATTTTATGAAGAATAAAATGCAAAGTGATGAATAAAATAAAGTATGTTGGGCGTGAGGTGTTTTGAGAGAAAATTCTCTGAGATGGGTTGAAGAATGAACAAAATTTTCTAAGGGTGAAATTTTCAAAATGTTTTCAAGATGATTTAAAAATTTTCTAAGGCACAAAATATTTTCTTCCTCTAGAAAATGCGCCTAGACTCTGAGGTGATAAGAATTTCCTGTGATGAGTAAAATTTGTCGAAGATGAAGATGCTGGCATTGCAGGATGGATTTAAAAAAATATTTTGAAGTCAGAGCAACAAGAAATCTTCACAGATGTGAAAAACGGATTTAAGTTTCACAGGGAAATAATTTTCTAAGGTTCAAAATTGAAGAAAATTTAATGAACCCGTTCGTTGTGCACCCATGAGTTCGACGCGTTCTGAAGGAAATTTTCTTCTAGGTATCGAAGATTATCGATGAGGAGTTGATTTTAAAGCCTTCCATGCTTCGTCGAGGCCTTCAGGATGGAGATTTTTGATGGGCACAAGATTGATGAGTTTTCCTAAGGGAAATCTGAAAATTTTCTAAGGCAAAATGAAGAAAATGTGTTTTCAAGGTGAAATTCTCCAGACAATGAATTTGGAAGGAACTGCCTAGGTGAATTTGCTCAAATTCTTCGTGAAGATGGTCTTCTTGACCCAGAGATGAATAAAGTCAAAGTTGTCAGATCTCCAGCAGGTGAAATGAATTTCTTGAAGATGCATTTGAAGTTAATATTGTCAAAGATGATACGCCCTTGAGGAAGATGGATTGAAATTTGGCTAAGGCATGAAGGATCATGAAAAAGGAAAAAGTTGGCTAGTAGGGGCGATGAATGCTTGGAAGTTAGAGCGTGAAAATCAGGTAAGTAAGGTGAGTTTATACTATGAAATGTTCTAATTCTCTTCTCCTTGCTTGTTTTGCAGGAGGAACGTCGAGGCCAAGCGTGGATGATTTAAGTGATCCAAGACGATATTTCCACTTCGAAGGAAGAAAAGTTGCGAGAAAATGGCTAAGTGTTGAGGCTCAAGTAACAAAGAAGAAATGTTTTCAAAACTCAAGATGAAAGCTCGAGCAAAATTGAAGAACAACACCAAGAAAGAAGATTGAGAACAGTGTGAACGCGTCTGCAAATGGGAATCTTCTAGAAGAGTGGTGGCCATTAATGGCGCATTTATTACCCCACTCTCCTTTGTGGCGGTTTTTAGGGAAAATCTTGTTTAGGGCTGAGGTGGCACGATTTGGGCCATCCAGCCGATTGTAACCTTAGCCGTCTTTTGGACTGGGCTAGCTATATAAAGGGGGAGTCCCCCTCATTTGTAATCTCATTAGAAATTAGAAGTAGAAGCAGAGCTTAGGGGAGTAGAGAGAAATTGATAGAGTAGAAAGTAAGGTAGTTTAGATTGAAAAGGAAGGAAAGTCTTCCCTTTGGATACTTTGTAAGAAGTTGCCATGTATGCTTTCATAATAAAAGAATTTTCATTGATGCTGAATTCTTCTTTGTTGTGAATAGTTGTTGAGGCTTCTTCGTCCTTCCAATTCACGTAGCATCTTGAAGTAGCTTAAAGTAAAGTAGATTTCATTTCATGCAAGTACTTAGCAATTGTGGAATGTGGTGTTTGATTTGAACAAGACTTCGTTCGTCCATACCACTAGCAGGCTCGCTGACGGTGGGTTCGCCTTGCGTGGTCAACTGGAACTTTGTGAAACTTAACTTCGACTATGGTTTATATGCTGGCATGCGTCGTTGTGATGGTGTCTTCATGTTAAATCGTGATCTGAACATCTTAAGTCACTCCTCTGAAGATTGCACCAGTTCCGCGGAGGCTATCCAAAGTGAGGCAAAACGGAGCTTGGTTGAAGTCTATGAGAATTGATCGCCGTGTCCCACGCCTTAGAGTAGAACATAAACTTCTTAGGCCCTACACCCTTCAATTTCAGTTCATTTCCGGTTAGAATTAGGAAACTTGTGCTCACCTGCCAAATCATTCAAATTACACGAAAGCCCTTAGTCTACTGTCTGTTGTCAGCTGTCGAACAATTGTGTAAGTCCCCTCGTGAGAACACAGCAACTCACATCAAATCAACTGAGGGTATTCTAAGTATTCGGAACCTTGGAGTTGAAAGCATGATCTTACTCGCAATCTTAGCATGCTGAATACTTTGTTCAAGAGAGGATAGGGTATCCGTTGGGAAACTTTATTCTGTGTTGGTGCAGTCTCAAAAACCACGTCAACAGAAACTTACTCTAAATAGTAAGTATGAAGAACTGAGTCAAACGAAGGCCAAACTAAACCCATATTGAGCTCTGAAGGAGAAAAACACCCTGATTACTGCCACGAAGGACCCTCTAACTATTAGTGTTAGCCTACGAGGGTCAATTGATAGGCTAATCCTTACGAACTCTGATGCTCGGAAAATGGGGACATTACAGTCCGCCCTCCCTGAAATTGTTTGTCCCCAAGCAATCTCCACTACAAAGAAACTCCAATCCTCGGGAGGCCCAAAAGAAGAATTGTGAAATGTCCCACACATCCCTAACTGACTCCTGTAGCACCAACATAAGCATAGTTGCGCAAAATATCCCTGGATCCCAAACCCGGAATGGAAGTCTGCCAAGCCTAATACCCTCTGACTTCCTCTGCGCTACTCTGACCTCAACTTCACCATGCCAGAAGTGGTGAAGCAATCCATTGGGACCCATCCAAGACACAGTACCAATCCTGTCGCCACCTGGATCCCAACATAATCTGTACACACATCCAACCATACTGTGGGAATATGAACATCGGAAAGTATTTGTATCACAACAACTATCTCCATCCTCTGCTAGACTCCCATGGATGTGTTGACTAACCAAACCATCATGTCCACTGGCATCGTAATCACCCTGTAACCATGTATCTGTATGAAACCACTGTGACACTAAAGTAGCAACCCCTGTCGGGTACATCTCATCATGATGGATAACTGATTGCTGCCCCTGCAAATAATCTCCTGTAAATAACTGAGTCGGGTACTTGCAGCCGCTAATCCCATCTTCGGAAGATGGTAACTCTGCACACAGTATTGGGTTACTCCCCTCAACTACACCCAAAGAAAAATCATGTGCATAAGGATTATGCATCAAATACAGATCATGTACTAGTGGATCAAAAGTAAAACTATAGGCACTCCTCACTAAGTACACACTGCAAAACTCCTTTGTGATCTCTGTTTGGAATTTCGATGCACTAGGAAAATTCCAAACACTGCGATCATCGCTTAATCCTGAACTGGTTTTAGGAGTGTTATTGGCTTCCAACTTGAAGAGTGGATTATCATAGGTCGAACCACCATCCAACTCAAATAATGGATTATTCACAAATTGCACAATCATTCTATTATGATTTGAATCATCCACCGTTGAGCCCTTGGAACAGTAGATTAAATCATACTACTGAATTGGTTCATCAAGCGACCGATCATGATCAACTGCATGGGATGAAATAACTGATTTGCTTCCAGAAAAGGGAAACAAATCATCATGAGAACCGATCTCCCACCTGAATGGTATTCTGCCTACCTCCTGTGAAGAAGATGGAGTAGTGTCGAGAGTTGTCACACAACTCTTCGATGAATCAACTATTATGTTGCAAGAGCTAGCAATAATCGCCCCTGCAACACCTGTCATGGGAGTAACCTCAGGAGAACCAGGTGTAACATGTGGTTCCCTGCAACTTTCAACCAATGCACTCGTCCCATCTGTATCAACTGCTCCTGTAACCTTGATGGATGTAACCACATCCTCTTTACAACCCATGGATATATGATCCTCACTGACTGCCACTGTATGTAATTGTACTATATCTGTAGCTAGTCGAGACTGTGCCAAACTTAACTCCACGGTAAGCTTGTCCAACCGTGACTGAGACTCCTGAAGGGCCAACTGGGTGCTCTGCAACGAGTCCATAGTCACCTCAAGCTCATGAGTGAGTTCGTTAACCTCCTCCTCCTTCCCCTTCAATGTGTCATAACAAATGCAATCCCACTCGAGAAGAAAATCCCTGTCCGCAAGTAGTTTTAGGTAATTTTGTTTCATCATTCCAATTGCTTCTCGAAGTGCATGTATCTCTACAAGGGAAAAACCACTATCACCATGCTCATCTATCAAAGGAGTACTCCAACCATAGGTAGCCAACATCTGACGAGCAACATCAAAATGCTCAATGGTTGTGGCAATTGTTGTACCCCAAAATTAAAATTTTTGTTACACTTAGACATTTTGAAGAAATGAGTAAAAGTCTTGTCAAAACAGTCAAAAAGGTCAAAATTTGGTGTGCATGTCTTGCATGGAGGGTTAAAACACAAAATTTTCAATTTCTGACGATCTGGGTCTGCTAAGAGCAGCTTAACCTACAAAACCCAGATCTCAGTTTTTCATCCCTAAATTTTGACACTATTTTAGAAATTTTCTCGAAATATTAAAGTTTTACGGGTTTCAGGTTTTCTTCGAAGCGGATCTTGGCAAAATTTACAAAATAGAAAGTTGGTCCGGCCAGTGAACTGATTTTGATTGGCTCAAAATAATAACGTATAAATTTGTGAATAAGGTGGAATCTTAAAATAATCGGTTTTGCCCTCTGGGTCCGGCTTTTGAGAAGCATATCACGGAGTTAGAGGTCATCAATGGAGGTCATCCAAGAGCTGCGGAAATTAATTTTAGCATTCGAAAACTTAAATGAGAAGTGGCGTGAACATGCACCACTTGTGGATGAAGATTTAGCGAAAAGTCATGAAATTTTCTAAGTGCAAGGTTTTAGGTGCCCTGATGAAGAAGAAAGCCCACCTTTTAGGTGCGGATGAAGGAATTAGGGTTACGGTCTCCAATGGAAGTTGCTCAGTTTTCAGTCAGCTTCGCGATGGATATCCCCGTCAGAGCATCCGATGATCCAGTCTCCGGCAAATTCAAGTCAAAGTAGAAGGTATGAAGTGAAAATCTGAAACTTGAAGTTGAATAAATTATGAATTTTTCTAAGTCTGGAGAAACTGGGCGCCCTAAGAAGAGAAAGGCGCCCAACTTTTCAAGGATGCAGACAGAGGAATTTGCAGTCGAAGCTATAACGGGATGTCGTCAGAATTCAACTGGCTTTGCAGTGAGCTATTCAGCACGACAAACGGAGCTCGCAGTCATCAGATTCAAAAGGCTGAACAGAAGGTCCGACGAGAGGTAAAAAGAGATTCAAAGCAAAAGTGAAAAAGGTGACAAATAAACTAAGTGTTGGTAAACTGGGCGCCCCCAGTCAAGATAGGCGCCCAACCTTTTGAAGGGTAACAATCCACTTTTTGACAAACGTGTCTCCAGAGGACCCTCCTTCATTCTCCGTCAGCTTCGCAATGAGCACAGCCATCAGTCAATCCGACGCCCGGAGCTTAAGATCCAACAAGGTCATCTGAAGAAGTGAGAGACCTGAATAAATTGGAAAATTTTCTAAGTCTGATGGAAGTGGGCGCCCCAGTTGAAGAAGGGCGCCCAAATTTTAAAGCCTCCAAATGATGGAATTTGCAGAAGTAACGTCCAAGAAGGCCTCGCCAAAATCAGTCTGGCTATCCAACGAAACACTCAGACAGTCAGTCCGATCAACGTAGCTCCCGGAATCAAAGATTCACTAGAAGATCAAAGGGAGAAGGAAGAGCTTGGAAATCAGAAAAATGGCTAACACTGAAGAAGTTGGGCGCCCCTAGAAGGAAAAGCCTCCCATGAATTCGGAGGTCGAGATCAAATTTTTAGCCGGAGGTGCCTCCAGAACATCTTTTGAATCGGTCGGGCTTAGCGTGAATCATAAACATCGAATTAAACCAATCCATCCCGGTGCGTGAGAAGTGGCATGTTAAAATGAAGAAAAGTTGAAAAAGTGGAAATTTTGACTAAGTCTGGTGAAGTTGAGCGCCCCTCTTGGAGAAAGGCGCCCAAATTTCCATGCCTTAGAAGATTTTTGGAAGTTTTCAAAATTTCAAAATTTGCAAAGGAAGAAGATGGCGTCCAAACTGAGAGGAGATGAGATTTAGGGTTTTTGGAATAAAAGCAGAAAAAAGCAAAACCTAAATCAAAACCTAAGTCTATTTAACTCTTCTTTTCAATGTATTTTTCATTATTTTTGCAGGTAGCATCCAGAGGAGAAAGTTGGAGCAGCAAGTTTGAAGAATTTTTGTGATTCAAGAATCCATAGTTGCTGGTTTTACATCAGATTTTTCAGACCAGCAAGCATAAACCATTGTTCTTTCATTCTTTTTGTTCCAGAAGATCAAGTTTTCAAGCAGGAGGCCAAGGCTTTCAATTTTTCAGTCATCTGGGTCTTTTTGCCTCCACCTTCTGAAGAATTTTTCAAGAACTTCATCAAGTTGCAGCAAGTG
>VDFB02205783.1:0-13883 GCA_007258455.2 Sequoia sempervirens
TTCTCGAATTTCCTTTTTTCTGGTGATCCTATATTATACAAACCAATTTTAACTTTGAATCAAACCTTCTTGTTTTGTCCCAGCATCCTTTTTATAATCTTCAAAAGACTTTTATTGCTAGATTATGCTTGACCATTGGCTTGTGGATGATAAGGAGCTGTATAAGAAATAGTAATGCCATACTTATCACAAAAACTTTTGAATTCACCTAATCTAAAGCACATCCCATTGTCTGTGATTATCCTCAATGGTGCACCAAATCTAGTGATAATATTGTCCATCAGGAAATTAGTCACTACCTTACTTGTAGCCTGCTTGGTTGGGACTGCCTCCACCCACTTTGTAAAATAATCAGTGGCAACTAGTATCCATCTATGTGCTCCACTTGACTTCTCTTGTATTTCTCCAATGAAATCAATTCCCCATTAATGGAAAGGGGCATTAGCCTGCAAGGGTCGAAGTGGCAGAGCACCCTGGTACTTCAACTTTCCAAAAAACTTTTGGCAGGCCTCACATCTTCTCACATGTGTAAAAGAATCATTAAAAACCTTTGGCCAATAATAACCTGCCCTAAGAATTTTGTGTGCAGTTGTCTTTGCTGAATAGTGCCCTCCACAAACTCCTTCATGCATTTCATTTAAAACATGTTTGGCCTATGATTCATCTAGACATAATAACAATAAGCCATCTCTATTTTTTGAAAACAGATCTCCATCCATGAAGACATACTTTGATGACTGCAACTTCAAAGTTCTCTTTTGGCTGTCACTCAATCCATCTGGACACTTCATATATTTAAGATAATGCATAACATCAGTATACCAAGGAGTGTGTTCAATGCTTGCAATTGCAGCCTCTTCTTCAACGTTGCAAATCTGATTTGCCTCAATATTGGTTTTTGTCATCAGTCTAGCCAAGCCTTGGCCTCTTACCAGCTTAGTAATCTGTATCTCCATGTCAAATTCTTGAATCTTGTTGATCCATCTGCATCTTTTCCATGTAACTTCAGATTGTGTTAAAATGTCTTTGATAGTAGCATGAGGGACATAAGCAATCACCTTTGCTCCAACAAGATATGGTCTAAATGATTTTGTGGCCTTTACCAATGCAAAAGCCTATTTTTCCATTATGTCATACTTCAATTTAGACCCCTGTAATGATTTACTAAAGAAGGACACAGGCTATTCATGACCATCATTATTCTTTTGTAACATAACAGCAGCAATAGTATGCATTGAGGCAAATGAAAAAATATGAAAAGGCTTTGTAAAATCTGGAGACTTTAGAACAGGAGCCTCTTTGATAGCCCTTTTGATAGACATAAAGGCATCTAAAGCTTTAGCAGTCCAGTCCATTTTTTGTCCTTTCTTCAACATTTTTGATATGGGCTTAATGATCTCAACAAAATTAGAGACAAATCTTCTGACAAAATTAATTTGACCAAAGAATGATTGTATTGCTTTGACAGTTTTGGGAATAGGAATTTTATCAATAGCTTCCACCCTCTCAAGATCTATTCTAATTCCCTCTTTTGAAACAATATGCCCCAAGAGCTTATCCTCTGTGACTGCAAAATGACACTTCTTTGGATTTAAACTAATACCATATTCAAGAGCTTTAATAAATACCTTTTCAAGATGTTGCACTTGATCTTCCGCCTTCTTTAAATAAGCGGTCAATTAAAATCTTGAAATTACCCACCACTAATGATAGCTTATTAATCAAATCAGCAAATACTACATCCATGGCTCTTTGGAAAGTCGCTCCAGCATTGATGAGACCAAATGGCATTCTTATGTATACATATGTTCCCCAAGGAGTTGTAAATGTTGTCTTGTATTGCTTAGATTCCTTGACTTTAACCTGATTGTATCTAGAAAACCTATCCATCATGGACAACAACTCATAGCCTGTCACCTTATGTAATATTGCTTCCATGTTGGGTAGAGGATAATTATCCTTGAGAGATGCCATGTTCAAATTTCTAAAGTCCACACATAATATGATGTCACCATTCTTCTTTCTCACAGGAACCAGATTTGAAACCCAAGTTGAATGTCTGATTGGCTTAATAATTCCTCCATCCACGAGCTTTATGATTCCTCTTGCATTTTAGGTTCAGGTGTTGGATTTATGAGTCTTTTCTTTTGTCTAAAGGCTTGGCATGCGGCTTGATGAGCATTTCATGTTGAAACAAATCTTCCTTGTCGGCTTTCAAATCCTCCTTAAGACCAAGCGAAACATGCTTGTATTTTTCATAGAACCAACTCTATCAGCATTCTTCTAATTGCAGGGTTGATCCTCTTTCTAATGTATACCTTTCTTGGTGCTATCTCAATCCCCAAGTTGACTTCTTCAATATCTTCTCTTCTGACTGGCGTTTGTTTCATTAGAGATCTATCATTTCCATCATATAGCCTCTCCAATGCCACTAGACCCTTGGGTAGTTTATTTGTTTTGAGCTACAATATTTCCCTTCTGAACATTGTTTGCTTCCCATCCACTTCTTCAACAAAAGCATTGAAGTCAATTTCTTCGGTCTGCATCTTGAAGTCTATACAATTGGGAATTTCCAAAGATTAGTGTCATCGGTAAAACTTTACCCGGAGTTATAGATGTTATCAGGCACAACATGCCTTATCTTAAACTCAATCTATGATACCCTAACCAATGTGATGTCATCTCTTTTCAGTGCCACATTTGCTAAAAAATTAGCCATTATATTCTTTGACCTGTCAATCCACTCAATTGAAAAAACATCAAACAATTCAATTGTATCCCATACAACATTCCTATATTGTTTTAATCTTTTGTGCTTTGCTGCATATTTTGATTTGATTTGTGAAACAACCAACTCAGAATCGCCTAAAATAGCCAACAACTTAATCTTGTGTTTCACAGCTATGTTTAAGTCTGTTAATTAAGCTTCATACTCTTCCACATTGTTTGTACATTCAAATGCTAACATAAATGAATATTTAAAAGTAATACCTTTAGGTGAAACAAATACAATCCCAATGCCATTACCTTCTTGGCTGCATGGTCCATCAAAATACATCTTCCATACTTCATTGCAACTTTGTGCCACATGCTTTTCAATTGGATCACTATTGGTTAATTCTGGTTGAGCTGGTTCAATTTTAAAACTTCCAAGATCAACATCACAAAAACAATTAATCTGATCTTGAGGTACATAGTCAACAAGCTGATGCATTCTTGGTTTTCTATACAATTTGACATCTCATCCATTCACTGGAATAGTAGCATAAGATAATTCAAACTGGACATTTCCTCCAACTACTGCTGTCCATTGTCTTGACAGAAGCATCCCAAACTAAGGAGGAGTATCAATCACTATTATATCTATATTATAAGCCACCTGTGGATAAGTAGCTAGTTTGACTTCAACACCTCTCATAATGCCTACCACAGGTACAGGTCTGTTATCCATTGCATAGCATTTCCCTTCACATGTATCAACACACAAGCCCAACTACTTCATAACACCTATTGGCATAATATTTATAGCAGCACTAGAATCTATCATACAATTCCTCAGCAACTTATTATTTATAAGCAATGTGGTGAAGAAAGGATCCACTTGTGGGGAAGTTGTTAAAACATCACCTAGACAAACCTCTGAATTATTTATCTTTTCCTGCCTATTGACTTCTTCAAAATTCATATGTTTTTCATTCCCATTTGTAATCAATTGAACAACATTATCTCTATATTCCTTAATTTTCATCAATTCAAGTAGTAGAACAGACATTTTTACTTGGGATAATGCTTGTGCGAAGTCAAAAGAGGAACTATTTGTCTTAACAGTCTTCTTCAGTTATGGCGATTCTCCTTTGCTTTCTTCTTTTTCTTTTTACTAGGCTAATCAAACTTTTGCATTTCCTTGTGTAATTCTGCAACTTTCTGCTCTTGGACAGGCTTCTTTTCAATTTTATCATGCTACTTGTTCTCTAGATTTTTTATAGTTTCTTGTGTTTCTTTCTGATCTTTTACAAAAATTCCCCCAGGAACTCTATCTAGCTCATTCACTTTTCTGTTTCTCAACCAATATTTACTCCTTGCATCCTCAACTACTGCAATAGTTATTTTCTCCATTTCATCTTTAGTGAGTCTCCTTACATTGCATTGAACAGGCATTTCAACAAGATGTGGCTCTGTGTAGTCTTCATCAGAATCATAAAAAATCTACTGTTCAACTATATGGACATTATACTTCTGATTAGAAACGTCATACTCATAGCCTTCATCCTCTAAAGATGAATATCCTTCCTCAGCATGGTAAAAAGTATTCGAAGTCAAGTAAATTTTGTGATCTTCTTCATTATTCTCCATCAACATTCCCTTTTCTTGCATCCTTTGAGCTACAACACAATAGTCTAGAGAATGTGGCTGACTACAAACTTCATAAAAATAATTATTACTCACCATGTAAGTTCCTTTCTTGCTCAATGGATCAGGAGTCTCTTTGTTTCTTGGCCTGGCTGTTACAGGTTTCCCATCTTTCCAGTCTGTATTGTAAGGCATATCATGCAGCCTCGGCATTTCATTTCTATTCTCACTTCTATATGTATTCTCTTGTCTGTACTGATAATTATTTTGCTGAGGAGGCCTCGGGTTGTCTCTTTTATTAGTTATACCAGTAGCCTTCCTATTATTTTCAATTGTCAATGCAATTTTTTGTGCTTCAGCCAAATCTCTTGGAGATCTACTTCTCAGTTCATACCCTATCTTGGGATCAAAAGCATTTAAATAAACACTCAATGCAACAGAATCTGGCAACCTTGATCCAGGAGGAACTTTAGTATGCAACTTGTTGAATTTTCGGTTGAAATCATAAATTGAATCATTCTTATTTTTTTGAATTCTCATTAATTCATGAAGAGCTGCATTTGGAGCATTTTGATTCCCGTATTGTTCTAAGAATTTGTCTTGAAATGCTTGGAAAGAATTAATTGAGAATGTTGGCAGGCTGTTGAACCAATCCCTAGCATCTTCAAGAAGTGACATTGTGAACAACTTCATGTGTAAATCTTCATAAGGCATGTCTATGTCCTGAATGAAAACATTAAAACCCCTTAAATGTTCCTCAGCTGTGATTACATTACTCCCTGTAAATTTGGGCACCATATTCCTCCAACTACTATCCATAGGGTAAGGATATAACTGAAAACCAGCTAAATTGAACTGTCTGATCATGGTTATATGCTGGGGAGGGGGAGGAATAGGCGGATGTTGATACTGATGCATGTGATTATTGTATTGTGCATTATGATGTGGGATATAATTCTGACCAGGAGGTGGATACATACCTGTATGTTGTGTAGGAATGTGAGGTGGACGATTTGGTTGCTTGTAGTGATTCCCTATCTAATTGTGAGGAGCATTTTGTTGATCGGAAGGCCCTGCGCCATGATCACCCTGCTTTTGAGGCAGAACGTACTTTGGGCCACTAGCTGTCTGATCAACAATTTGGGCTTTCTGCAATTTAGCCTCTAGTTCCTTTATCCTCTTCTCTTTTAGTTCCAATTGTGCTTTTACTTCATTAGAAATTGAGAGCTCATGGTTTCCTCTAGGAGTTTGGTGATTACCCTCCATCCTCTAATCATATTCATGCTGAATTCTGATCCGTTCAGCTTCTAATCCAGCTTCAAACTCAGCCTGTTTCTGAGTATCAAGAAAAGGAAAAGTATTTCTTTGATCTTCTAGAGTACAAAGTTTTGCACTTGAATCATCTCTCCATGTATCATAGCCATTATACGTTTCACAATGTGCTCTTGGTGCCTTACCTTTGTTTGTTATGCATATGTCCTCACCTTTTTCCTTTTCCTTATGAGCTCTGTCATCCTTGTGTGTCCATTTACTGCTACCAGCAGGAGCTCTGGTATGACCTCCCCTATACTGAGATCTTCTTTCATTCATGATGAACATATGCAAATATTTCTATCAGAGTCGCCACTCACTTTTATCAAAAATGAGAAAAATATCTGATACTTCTAGTTCCCAACGGAGTCTATGCAAGATTTCTGACTCTATAGTTCAGGCTTTGATTTTGATTGTTCCCCAGTAGAGTCGCCAATTTGTTAGCTCTCAAAAACATAGGAAAGATGCCTCAAGAGGCTGCCAATCTCTTGATACGCTTCAGGGTAATAGACAAGGTTGGAAGAATTCAACCTTCTACTCTTTAGGTGCTGCAAAACTTGGGTGGGTGTACCTCTCTGAATAATGCAGACTTAACTTGTAATCAATCTTCTTATAACAACTTGTTCACAATGGCAGATGGGAGTGAACAATTATAATTCAACTTGAAAATGGTAACAATACTTTGGTCTAGATTCTAAAATGCTCAATTTTAAAAGATATAAAAGAATGAATGAATTCAAAATGATAAAATGCAGATACCAATGCCTTATTGGGAATGCGAAGTCAAATGAAATCAAATGAGCAACACTCTCTGGAGAAACCTCAAATTATCTGGCATATATTCTATTTACAACTTGTATAACACATGCAAAACTATGACTACTAAGCTCTACTTGAATAATCCAATTGAATCTCTCTGATTACTGTGATTAACTAAAAGGATTTAGTCTTTACTTGAAAGAACCAATCAATCAATCACACAAGTACAACAAATGTGCACTAATAAATCAAATACAAACTTGTCATATCAATTTAAACAACCAGAAAGAGTCCATCTTGGAGACAGCTTAGCCATACTTTCATCAAATTCAATAGATAATTGAGACCAAAATTGTGTAGCAACATCAATTGACTTTCATAAATACCTTCGATTTGAAAACATGCATCATAGTGTTTGATCTGATGAATTTATAGTACTGTATCCATCATAAATTTCCTACTGTATATCAAATAACTAATAGCTCATAATCCCCCTTTACAATTGCAAAAATGCTTATTTATACACAACCATTTGGATAAAATGTTAAAATATGAGAACATGTCGGCTTAGCACAAAAATTGGGCTCCAATCGAGTTGGCAAGCAACGGCTCTCAGGTAGATACATGTCGGCCTCAATGTTTTGTATTTCTGTTAATCACCTGTGAACAGTCGGCTAGACATAATATATCGTCCTGCCGAAGGCAATTCAATCATTAGACATCCCGCGCGCATTCTACTATCGCTATGACCATCGACCGTCGGGGAGAAGTCAGAGATTTCAATTATATTGTGCGATGACCTCATTGGTTAAACCCGTCGCTGAGACATTAGAGAATCTCACACCAACGTGCACATTTCATTGTAACCATCATCGTTGTGACCACATGGTTTTGGAAAGACATCTCATAGACTAGGCCCTACTTCATTGAAGATCTTCATACATTCTGAATGTCGCCGTGACTTCAAGATTTTCTCGCCGGTGAGCCCACACCACACATACATGTCGTTGTAGCTTCCATATGTCAGGGAGACCTCACATAGACTTCACTTTGTTATACCGCAAGGCCCCGTACACTCTAAGTCACCGAGAAAAGTCCATACTCCTGCCGATAAAATCCTTCATCGCCTTCCATCAGTGAGACTGAAGGTCACTCGCCGAGACCTTACGGTGATCGCCCCAACTCATACCGAAGCATCCCTTGTTAAAATTATCTTTGCCAGGTCATAAGAGGACTCCAGCAAAAATTCATTTGGTAGGAAACCTTTGCACCGTTGGTGAGACATATGGATATCGCCATGACATCCCCTCAAAAACATTAACTCATGCCGATACTGTATTTCATTTCCCCGATTGTCAAGACAAGATGAAATCGCTGAGAGCTACCACCGAGGATCAGACCTACACCAATATGTTATATCTTTTTGTTGGTATGTGGTGACTGATCATGCTATACTGTATAGCCCATGGTATACTATACATCCCAGCCCCTTGACCTTGCCGAGGTCCAGGGTTGGGCTTGGCCCCAGGCGGGGGTTCGGGGGCGGCAGCCCCCTAGAAAAAATTTCTTCCTACTTTTTCGCATGATCACCGAAAAAGGGAAAAAATTAATGAAAAAGGAAAAATCTGATTTTGTAGAACCCTAAAATCTGGAAGCTTCTAAGCTTGGTAAAAAGGGGTTTGGATGGTTATTTTCAGTATGATGAAAAACGCGATTATTCGCAAGATTGTAAGAGGTTTTACACTAGATAATAAAAGTGTTGGATGGCTGCAGTTTGGTGGATGTAGCCCGAATTGGGAGAACCATGTTAAATCTTTGTGTTATGATTTATTCTGTGTATGTTTTAGTTTCTCTATTTTATTAATTAAATCTGCATTTAATTGTTAGATATCTGCCATCTCTAACCCTAACACTTTCCACCACCGTTCAGCAAGATAGTAAAACTTCACTGAGACATAATGTTGAAACCTTTAACATACGCCGAAGGGACCCACAGTGCACCTATCACTGAGACATCCAAAATTTGGCAAGACGCTAGCCTGACCGCTAAGACAAATGCTGATAGAAGCCACCACGGTCGCTGAAACAACAAAACGTCTTGCCGATAGGCAATAGACGTTTTCCAGCAGAAAAAAAGATCAAAGAGACCCAAATGTCGTCACGCCGAAACACTTGAAATAGAAGATATTAGCAGAAAAATGCAGTGGGTCAGGGAGACAATGGGAGACCTATGCTGATATGAACCAGAATGTAAAATATGCATGACCCAATGGATTCAATGGGACAATATGGAAAAAATTGGTAAAAAATGCATATGGTAGGACCAAATCTGGAAATTTATGAGTGAAAACATATGTAAAAACATCAGATTTTTACAGTCTCAACAGTGGATCCATTTGCAAGGATCTAGAATCTTGGGTGAGCAGACCAGACACAAAATGAAAAACTAGTGAGCAGCAATGGAAAGAGTGGTAATGGAAATGAATGCAAAGTGGAAGTGAATGCAAAGTGAATGCAAGATTGAAGTGAATGGAAAATGACAGAATCCTAGACTATTGTGCATGGAAAATAATTTTAAAGAGGATACATAAGAGTTGTCCATGCACTGGCAACCCTTAATCCTCTGTGTTGCTCAAGAGAAGAAAATCTTCAAGAATTTCCCATGAACAGGAAATTCCTAATCTTCACTAGCCATGTTCTATAGATAATATGAGTCTTCACCCTTCTTTCCAACAATAATAAAAGGTCCCAACCAAAGAGCCTCAAATTTACCATGCTTTCCTTTCTCCTGAAACCTTGCATTCCACATCAACACCCAATCATTTTCTTCAAATTTTCTATTCATTGCCTTCTTGTCAAATAAATACTTCATCTGTGCCTATAACTTTATGTTTTGACTTTGGGCCTCTCTCCTTACTTCATCCAGTTCATCAAGTTGCTCCATCCTGTCTTCCATGGGTTCAAGAACTTCCAAATCTTCCTGTAAGACAAACTGAAAGACTAATAACAAATTCTACATAGGCATCCTGGCTTGTGCTCTGTACACTAATTCAAATGGAGATTTTCCAATTTCCTTTTTCACAGTGATCCTATCAGCCCACACAGCCAATTTTAACTTTGAATCCCAAGCCTTCTTGTTCTGTCCCAGCATCCTCTTTATAATCTTCAAGAGACTCTTATTGTTGGACTCTTAACCATTGGCTTGTGGATGGGTGATAAAGAGTTGCATAAATAATAATGCCATACCTCAAAAGCTTTTGAATTCATTTATTTTCAAACACATCCATTATACGTGATTATCCTCGATGGTGTACCAAATCGGTGATAATATCGATTTGTTACAACTTTTACTTATAGCTACTTATTTGGGATTGCCTCCCACCCACTTTGTAAGATATTCGATGGCAGCTAATATCCAATCCATATTATCCACTTGGCTTCTCTTGTCTCCGGTAAGAATCAATTCCCCATTGTTCGAAAAGGAAATGACAACCTTTTACCGAAAGGTCGGAAGTGGCAACACCACTGGTATTTCAAATCTTCTGAAATGTTTGCTTAAACACATCCCGCATGTGTAAAGAATTCATTAAAACATTTTGGCAAAAAAACCTACCTTACGAGGAATCTTCGTATGCGTTATCTTTTCATTGAATAATGACCTCCTAAACTCCATCATGCCATTTCCTTCAAAACATCTTTGGCTGTGACCTAGATCAAACACAACAACAATCTGTTTTCCAAAGCAGATGTTCATCCATAAACATATAATGAATTTTATAACGGAAATTTCTCCTTTGGTTGTCCTCAATCCATTGGACCTTCATATATTTAAGATAATGCATAACATCAGTATACCAATGAGTGTGTTCAATGCTTGCAACTGCAGTCCCATCCTCAACATTGCAAATCTGATTTGCATCAATATTAGTTTCTATCATTAGCCTAGCCGAGCCCTAGCCTCTTACCAGCTTAGAGATCTATAATTCCATATCAAATTCTTGAATCTTGTTGATCCATCTGCATCTTTTTCCTATAACTTGTGTTAAATGTCTTTGTGTGACATGGGGACACCAAGCAAATTCACCTTTGCTCCATGAATCTCGTCTAAATATTTTTGTGGCCTACCAATTGCAAAGCTTGTAACTCGTCCGCCATTTCAGCTCGGACCTTATGAAGACTTTACTAAAGAAAGACACAGGCTGTTCATAACCATCCCCATTCTTTTATAACATAACAACAGCAATAGTGTGCATTAAGGCAAATAAAAAAATTTGAAAAGGCTTTGTAAAATATGGAGATTTTAGAACAGGAGCCTCTTTGATAGCCCTTTTGATAGACATAAAAGCATCTAAAGGCCTCATTGGTCGATCCATTTTTTTATTCCTTCTTCAACATTTTAGATATGAGCAATGGTCTGGAAAATTAGAACAAAACAACCTAACAAAATTAATTTTTCAAAGAATGGTATGTTCCTTAGCCAGTTTGGGAATAGGAATTTTACATCAATAAGCCAAGCCACTCTGCCTTCTGTTCCTCTTTTTGAACAATTGCCCCAGGGCTTACCCTCATGTTTTCAAAATGACATTTCTTTGGATTTAAACTAATACCATGATAAGAGAGCTTTAAATAAATACAACTTTTAAGATGTTGCACATGATCTTGAGCCTTGAATGGAGTCAGGTCATTTGATGCACCATATGATAGCATTAATCCGTCGCCAAATGCCTACATCCGCAGCCAGTGAAAGTGGCTCCAACATTGGTAGTCAAATGGCATTCTGTAATATACATACGAGGAGTTGTGAATGTTGTCTTGTGTTAACAGATTCTGAGCTTTAACCCTAGTGTATCGGAAAACCCATCCATCATGGATAGCAATTCACACCCTGTCACCTTATGTAATATGGCCTCCGTATTGGGTAAAGGATAATTATGTTTGAGAGATGCCATATTTAAATTCCTGAAGTCCACACATAATCTGATATCACCATTCTTCTTTCTCACTAGAACCAAATTTGAAACCCATGTTGAATGTCTGATTGGTTTGATAATTTCTCCATCCCTGAGCTTTATCAATTCCTCTTGCATTTTAGGCTCCAGTGTTGGATTTATAGGTCTTTGCTTTTGTCTAAAAGGCTTGGCGTCTAGCTTTAGTGGTATTTCATGCTGAAATAAATCTTCCCTGTATGCTTTCAGATCTTCATAAGACCATTCAAAAACATGCTTGTATTTTCTCAACAACTCTATCAGCATTCTTCTAATTGTAGGGTTGATCTTCTTTCCAATGTATACCTTTCTTGGTGCTATCTCAGTCCCTAAGTTGACTTCTTCAATATCTTCTCTTCTGCCTGGTGTTTGTTTCATTAGAGATCTATCATTTCCATCATACAGCCTCTCCAATGCCACTAGACCCTTGGGTAATTTATTTGTTTTGAGCTGCAATATCTCTTTGGCAAACACAGTTTGCCTCCCATCCACTTCTTCAACAAAAGCATTAAAATCAATTTCCTATGTCTCATACTGATCTATACAATTGAGGAATTTTAAAAGGTCAGCATCATCATTAAAAACTTACTAGTTATAAATGTTATCAGGAATAGCAGGCCTTGTTTTAAACTCAATCTGTGATACCCCAGCCAATGTAATATCATCTCTTTTGAGCGCCACATTTGCTAAGAAATCAGCCATTATATTCTTTGACTTGTCAATCCACTCAATTGAGAAGGCATCAAAAAATTCAATTGTATCCCATAAAACATTCCTATATTGTTTTAATATTTTGTGCTTTACTGCATATTTGGATTTAATTTGTGAAACAACCAACTCAGAATCACCAAAAACAGTTAACAACTTAATCTTGTGTTTCACAGCTATGTTCAAGCAAGTTAATAAAGCTCCATACTCTGCCACATTGTTTGTATATTCAAATGCTAATAGGAATGAATATTTAAAAGTAGTACCTTCAGGGGAAATAAATACAATCCCAGTGCCATTACCTTCCTCATTGCATGCTCCATCAAAATACATCTTCCAGACTTTATTGCAGCTTTGTGCCACATGATTTTCTATTGGATCACTATTGGTCAATTTTGGTTGAGCCGGTTCAATTTTAAAACTTCCAAGATCAACATCACAAAAATAGTTAATCTGATCTTGAGGCACGCGGTCAACAAGCTGGTTCATTCTCAGCTCTCTATACAATTTCACTTCCTAACCATTCACTAGTATTGTAGCATAAGACAGATCAAACTGAACATTTCCACCAACAACTGTTGTCCATTGTCTTGACAAAAGCATCCCAAACTGAGGAGTATCAATGACTGTTATGTCTATATTGTAAGCCACTTATGGATAAGTAGCCAGTTTGACTTCAACACCCTTTATAATGCCAATCACAGGTACAGGTCTGTTATCCATTGCATAACACTTCCCTTCATATGTATCAACACATAAGCCCAGTTGTTTCATAACACCTACTAGAATAATATTTATAGCAGCGCCATAATCTATCATGCAGTTCCTCAACAATTTATTATTTATAAGCAATGTGATGAAGAATGGATCCACTTGTGGGGAGGTTGTTAAAACATCTCCTAAACAAACTTCTGAATTATTTATCTTTTCCTACCTATTGACTACTTCAAAATTCATATGCTTTTCATTCCCATTTGTAATCAATTGAACAACATTATCTCTATACTCCTTAATTTTCATCAGTTCAAGTAGTGGAACAAACATTTTTACCTGGGGTAACACCTGTGTGAAGTCAAAAGAGGAGCATTCCATCTTAATAGTCTTCTTCAAGTCTGGCACTTCACCTTTGGTTTCTTCTTTTTCTTTTTTACTAGGCTGATCATACTTTTGCATTTCCTTGTGTAATTCTGCAACTTTCTACTTTTGGATAGGATTCTTTTCAATTTTATCATGCTGCTTGTTCTCTGAATTTTTTCCAGTTTCCTGTGTTTCCTTCTGATCTTTTACAAAAATTCCCCCAGGAACTCCATCTAGCTCATTCACTTTTCTATTTCTCAACCAATATTTACTCCTTGCATCCTCAACTACTGTAATAGTTATTTTCTCCATTTCATCTTTAGTGAGTCTCCTTACATTGCACTGAACAGGCGTTTCAACAAGATGTGGCTCTGTGTAGTCTTCATGAGAATCATAAAAGATCTGCTGTTCAGCCATATGGAAATTATACTTCTGATTAGAAACTTCATACTCATAGCCTTCATCCTCTAAAGATGAATATCCTTCCTCAGCATGATAAAAGGTATCTGAAGTCAAATAAATTTTGTGATCTTCTTCATTATTCTCCATCAACATTCCCTCTTCTTGCATCTTTTGAGCTACAACACAGTTGTCTGGAGAATGTGGCTGATTACAAACTTCACAGAAATAATTATTACTCACCATGTAAGTTCCCTTTTTGCTCAATGGATCAGGAGTCTCTTTACTTCTTGG
>VDFB02205786.1:0-10773 GCA_007258455.2 Sequoia sempervirens
TCCTCAAATTTCATCCTCCATGCCAATTGTAAGAATACAAGAGTCTTTACAAATGCATTGTCATCTAAGAACTCCTTGCAAGCCTCCATTCTTGCATCCTGCACACTCTTAGCCTTCATATCCAAATCAAATAGAACCAATTCAGCTGACCTAGGAGGGGACAACATACCAACTTGCATGTCTTGATCAGTAACAATAATTTCATCTGTGAGATCCTCAGGTAGGTGATCAGTTCTTTGCCTCTTAGGGCTTGGCTCAGGTGGTGGTGATAGGGGACTGCACTCTGGTGAAGATTTTAATTCAATGATTTTGACAGTCTCAGGTACTTTGAATTTTGGGCCTAGTCATGAAGGTGCCTTCATTATTTGCTTCCCTTTTCTGTCTACTTCTTCCTCATCACTGCCTGTATCCCTTTTCCTCCTATAGATGGGCCACCTTTTTGTAGGCTGATATACTGGCCTTGTTTCAATTGGCATATCACTTTGTCCTTGCATATCCAAACTTAGCCTTAAATTTATCTTTTTGGTTGTCAAGGTTTCGATTATCTCCTTGAAATTCTTTATTAAAAAATCAATTCTCTTGTGGTATGGAGTGAATTCCATCAATGGATCATACGTCAGATCCATTTCATGCATAATATCCAGTAGCTTACTAAAAGCTATCCACTTTTCCTTGTTAAATTCCTGTCTATTTAAATCAAATTCATTCCTGATCAGGTCCTCAGGGAAATTGAACTCATGTGAAAATTTGCCACCTTTTATTCTTTGTCTGAAAAGAGCAAAGAAACCTTTAGGATCATGTTGTCGCCTTGGACCAAATCTCAAATGGTAATCAACAAAGAATTTGTCAAAAATGTGTCCAGCCTCCCTTTGAAAATGTAAAGTTAGACACTACTGTATAATCAGGGAATAATGTTCCCTTTCCCTTTCCAGTTAGGTTATCTTCATGAATACACCCCATCTACCACATAACTTCTGAAAACCCTAGTCTTGGTGGCACATTGTATGGCAGTATGTGAGGGTTTCCTTGAAATCCATATATTCTCAGGACAGTGCTGACTGGATATGGGATAATGTCACCCCAATTATGTAAAAACCTCAATTCTAGTTTCCTCTCCTTCGGCCTAAGGAAATCATGCAGTTCCTGAGGGATCTTAAATAAATTTACCATCATTCTAGCCCTCAATCTTGCAGCAAAACAATTATCAAATTACACATAACTGGTGCTTTCCTTATTACAGGACAAATCCGCAGCCCATATATGTACTGGCAATCTTTCTCCATTAATTGATTGTCTTAAGTTCATCTTCTCAGCAAAGAAATCAGCATTCCTAAACAAGAACATATGCATCAACATAGAATACCAAAAAAATTGAATACCAGTATCACCATTCTGTAGCTTTGACAGTCGTTCATCTATCCTCTCCACCAAAAAAGAAGCAAAATCATATGTTACAGAGAAGTTAGGGTGTTGTATTTGCACCCCCATGAACATGTATGCAATCGGCATTACTGCACCAAGGCTGAAACCCAAAATTTGACATAGTGAATAAAAAGTAGCTAGGAAAGGCTTTCCAAAACAATTTAATCTGAAGGGTTCCTGGTCACTGGGGCTGATGTGAAATTGTGAACCCCCTGCCTTAACCAGATGAGGTGGAAGCAACTTAACCCTAAAAAGAGATTTCAATTTTATATACTCCTGCTTCATTTCTTCAAGATTAATAGGAACCAAGTCATCACTTGGCTCACTCAAATCAAAAGTCTCAAGTGGATAACATCTCTCATAGTAATTTCCAATAGAACCCTCTATCATCATTATCTCTCGACAATTCGCGGTGATAGGGTCATCAAGGTCTTTTGGGTCACCGCTTCTAAGTAAGTCCAACATCGTGGAACCCATTTGGAACAAACCACCCCATGTCAGAATCATCCATTTGAGTGCTAGATGAGGCAAATTCCTCCTCATTCATACCATATAATCTCAACATTTCTAAGCCTCAGGAGTGAATCCTAGCATCCGGGCATCGCTGGAATTATTACACACCAACCCCTCCCCTAGGATTTTACCTCGCATCAACACCAAATCTTTCCTTCTCTCATTTGTTGATAATGGAAATTGATCTAGGAAATCATCGTACAAGTTTCTTTTCAAATACTCAATTTGGCTAGAGTGTTGCTTGGTTGGCACCATTTTAGACAAACTAGGGCCTCACTACAATGTTACACTTGAAGTGGCTATGACTAAGCAGAGATAGGAAATTATAGAGTAAAAATACCGCAATTCCTCACAATTTATGATTAAACAATAGCCCTAACAAAAGATTTTAATGAACTCAGTGACAAGCATAACATACCCCCCCTTTCCCAAATTTAGGTGCAGAATGACTGGGAAACAGAGAAAATTAACTCATGGATTTTTTCGCACAAACTCCAATTTCTGGCAGCAGCTGCTCGCAATTTCACCTTTGGGTATGAAACTGTTTTCACAAAATTCTTGGATGCTTTGTGATACAAATGAGATGATTAAATTGATTTTATGTCAATCAAATTCTGCCAGTGGATGTCTCATCTGCCATTAAAGCTCACTCACGGGTCGCACGAACGGCTCCAACCATAATTTTATACATACTTAAATTTGAGTCGTTCCTTCAGTTTGATCAAATCATCGATGACCATCTTCAAAATAGGATGACATAATCACCAACACGACAATAAAGGGGCCCACTATGTCATATGCCGTGAAGGAATGCCACATGGCGGTTGCCTGCAAATCGCAATCCTTTGATTTATCATCGCGGGATGGCGGGCACCATCGATCTTTTTACCATAAAGCCTGCTCCGTCAAAAATGGTCGACGTCCTTTCCTTTAACTGTCGAGCAACTTTTTCCTTAAAATCATAACATCTGCGTTGAAATAAAACATGTGCATCTTACAAGCGCATTAGTAATATGCCCCGTAATACATTTAAAACTAGCAATGCTTTCTTCACTCCTTAGGCTTCATTGGATGAGACACGTGGCAAGCACCCGCAACATCGCGATCCCAAAATTCCTAATCACGGGATGGCGGGCACTGTCAATCTTGAAGAGACAGCTCATCAATGGTCACGCAGATTTCATCCTTTATGAAGGGCACGTGGCACCCGCCCATGATATCGCGATCCCTATAATCGCTGATCGCAGGATAGCGGGCACCGTTGATATCATTCCTTTAACACAGTCGCCAGCCATGTCGTTAACCTTCGAGCAGCTTTTCCAGTGAGATTATAACATATATGTGGATTTAGAACATGTGCATCTTGAGAACACTTTAGTAATCCACCCCTTAATACATTTAAAGTTGGCTAGTGTTTCCTTTACTCTTTAGGCTTCATCAGATGAGACACGTGGCACTCGCCCGTGATTTTGCAATCAACCCAAGCACCATCGTGGGATGGCAGAGAATGACTCAGATCAAATAGTAGTTGGTCAACGATAGCTCAAATTTGATCCCCCGGATAGGACACGTGGCGCACACCCATGATTTCATGATCCTTGAATTCCTGATCACGGGATGGCAGGCACTGTTGATATTGTAGGAAATAGATCAACGACAGCACTAAATCAACCCTTGAGCTCCCCCGGATAGGACACATGGCGCCCACTCGTGATTTCGCAATCCTTGAATTCCCGATCACGGGATGGTGGGCATCGTTGATATCTATAGGAAATATATTAACAGCAACACTAAATCAACCCTTGCAAAATAAAACATTCATTAAAAGGAGTAGGCATTACTAGGCGGACGACAAATAAAAAAATTATATTTATAGAAGAAAAATAAAATAAATCTATAATTTGTTTTATAATTTCACTTTTAATAAGCAATGCAGGTTGTTCATTGTATTTGATCTGAATACACAGATTGTTAATTTTGAAAGGACAATACATGTTTCTTATTTGTAATAACTTGTCTTATTTTTGGATATTGTTTACGATATTACATGTCACCATTTGAAAAATTTTAAGATTATTATTAAGTTGTTATAATATCAACATTGTTGCTAAAACATAGTAGACACAACAAATAAAAACATGACTATTCTTGCACAATTTGGTAGGATCTTCACTGCTCTGCAACTCTTGTTAGTTTTTGGATATCATCATAATTAATAAATTTAAAACTTATCAACTTCAAGTATTTTATATTTTGTATGTACAAATAAAAAAAATACAATATAAAGAATACTTTTAAATTTAAATTTTAGTCTTTGATTGTTGAATTATTTTAAAAGGATCATATACTTCTATTTAATATTTAATTCATTTATATCACATAATCATTATAATTTAATTAATTATGAATTTAATAATTAAGTAATAAATATTCTATGAATTTTAGAAAATAGAATTTAGTTTAATTTTAAAATGAAATTTAAGTTTTTAAATATTGTGTTGATTTGATTATTTATTTGCTTTATGATTGGTTATTCAAATTTAAAGAACAACACAATTCAACTCAAAAATATAAAAATAAGCATGTAAAATATTTTATGATTTTTTGAAGTTGGAATTTAATATGATTTTACAAAATGAAATCATTTGGATGCAAAGAAATAAAAAAGGTTATTTTATATATTTTTTCATTTCTTAATTTATTCTCAAATTATAATTATTTATTAGTGAATTATTTTGAAAATAATATTTAGTTTTATTTAATTATATTAAATATAGTAGAATGATCAACCGGTATACCAATGCATTGCAAATAATCCCCACATACACCAAATCAAACCTTTACAGATGTATACATTAGATAGGATGTAGTTTTATTTAATTTATTTATATTGAATAATTAATATAATTTATAAACTAATATCAAGAAATAAATAACCTTAACCCCAAGATTTATACTAGAACTCTAATTGAACCCTAAACCTAACCCTAATTCAACCCTGACAATAGGATTTAATTACGGTTAAGGTTAGAGTGAGAATTTAATTATGGTTAGTGTTAGGGTTAGAATTAGAGTTTAATTAGGGTTAGGGTTAGGATTCAATTATGATTATAGTTAGGGTCAAATCTATAAGCTAATATTAAGATATTCAGAACTCTAGAACCCTAACCTAACCTTAATCTCCATCCTAGAATGCTAATTAAACCCTAATTGAACCCTAAAAATAAGGTTCAATAAGAGTTAGGGTTAGGGTTTAACAAGTAGGTTTATGGTTGGAATTAGGGTTCAATTACCTAGTTAGGGATAGAATTTAATTAGTGTTATGATTAGGGTCAAGTTCAAGTTATAGTTAGGGTTTATTTACGCTTATTTTGGTTAATCTTACAATTCGGGTTTAAATAGAATGCTAATTGAACCCTAATTTAACCCCAACAACAAGGTTCAATTAGAGTCATGGTTCAAGTTCAATTAGGGTTAGGGTTGGCATTCAATCAGTGTTATGATTAGAATCAAGTTCAAGTTATAGTTAGGGTTCAATTAAGGTTTAATTAGAGTTAGGTAAATATGGTTCAATTAGGGTTAAGGTTAGGGTTCATTTAGATTAAGGTTCAAGTAGGGTTCAATTAGGATTTAATTAGGGTTATGATTTATTGTTTAAATGAGGTTAGGAGTTAATGTTAAGTTAGGATTAAGAGTATTATTAATCTAGGAATAAAACTTGAAGCTAAGGTTATAGAGCTATGGTAAATTGGTAGAGTTAGGCTTAAATTAGGGTTTAATAAAGGGTAGGGGTACAATAGGGTATAATAATATTGGTTAATTTTTAAGAAGTCATGACCATGCTCAATGCCAATTTGGTTCAAAGAAGACCAGCCCTTGTTGAAGCCCACAAGACATTTATTCATATACCTTAGATATTGTTCATATTTGTGTATCATTTGTGTTTGACCTCTGGCAGAATGCTTGGGAGGAAGAATTACCTTGCAAATCCACCTACTGGGAGAACCATTCATCTCTCTAAATTTTCTTTATTATTAAAATGATTATCAAGTGGATGGCCAAAGCCTTTAATAAGTTATTGTAAATTCTATGCATATACCTCTTGTCAGCTTCAACCAGGGGAGTACTAATTGCATAATGAATTGTCTTCTTTTTCAATTTGATTAATCATCCCCCATAGGGTCTTCTTCATAAATTAGGGGATTAAGTTAAAGAGACCCATTATCATGTTTTTTTTCCATCAAAATGGTAGAGGCCCTTAGTGTAGAACTTATACTAGCCAGTATGTTACAAAAATTTACATGACTTCCAATTCTAGCAGCACAAGCCAGTACATAGTGTTTGCAGATGTTACCTGACTTACAAGATAGATGACTTTCTAGAGGAGATGCAAATAAAGACAACTTTTCAATTTGTTTCAGTGTCCAGTGTGGAGTATCTAAAATGTATTGTTAATTATGAATTTGACATTGACATATATCATTGAACTAAGATTGATACTACTGTTCTGATTCATTGGCGATAATTATTGGATCAGTGTGAAAAATCTAGAGATTTGTGTTTGACTGCAAAGAGTTATCTCTTGTGATTTGTGATATAACATAGAACCAAATAGCGGTAGAAAATCCCCAAGCAGATTGTCAAGAGTGTATCTCATTTAGTTTTATTTAATCTTTCTCTTTATGTCTACAATTTCTTGAAGTTGTTCTGATCATCCAAATAATTTAACATTGATGGATATGTAACACATTTAGTTCATTCATGCCCTAGTTCATCATATTTGGTAGAGAGCATGCCCATCTAGAGATGACCTTAGAATTTGGTTGACTTATCCAGAGATAGTGATGTCGACAAAAATTTAAATGAGACAAGAAGATTTGGAAGCTAAGGGTATACACATCAATGTCTAAGTTAAAAAATTAATACCCTAGATAAACATCAGTTCACACAGTGATGAGTCTGTAGTACGTAGTTGTGATTCTAGATAGTAGGCAAGCCAAATTTGGTTCATGGTGATTGGTTGAAACCTGGTGCACTACTAATTGATCTTGGCTTGAATGCAGTAGAGGTATGACGCCTTCTAACTGCCTTTTCAAAAAAAAATTGTAAGTAAAATATGGTTAATATATAGCAAATTAAGTCGGTATTGGCATGGTGTGTTGGTTTATAGGTGGCATTGTTATTCTTTCCACAAAGGTTCAAACCCCGTTGGGGTGGTATTGTTGAATGGTTGTATCCAGTTCATAGCTCCGGTCAAAAGCATTTACCCCTTGAATAAATATATATATATATAGCAAATTAAAACTATTGCTTCTACTTTTGTATGATCCTAGTGATAAAAGAGAATACTAATTAGTTGGTCATGTTTCCTATGAAGAGGATTTAAAAATAACTTCATCAATTAATCCTCTACCTTGTGGTCTTGGTCTAATGAATAATGCAATGCTTTTGTCCACTACTCTACAATCAACAAAACAAGCATATGGGTTCAATTGAGATTTCTGATGTTTGATCCAGGCCTTTTGCAATACACAACAAATACAAACAAAACTATTCTAAAACTTAATGGCAGGAACTTCACTGCTCTGCAGCTCTTGTTATATTATAACATTCATAACTTAAACCTTTTATACACAATGTCCAAGAAAGTTAACTATAAATTGTATAGAGTTTAGATTTTTCTATATCTCTCATATATCTAGCAGGTAAATTTGAAAATAGCTTTAAATTATAATTTCAAAAAAATTGAATGAATTTATAGAGAATTATTTTTATTAAAGTGATAGAATCTAATCCCAATGCTAGCATTAATTATAGGGTGTAACCATAACCCCAACCTAAAACTGTACTAATTGGCTTCAGAGCCTTCTAACTATGATTCTAAAACTAGCATTAATGAGAGCCACGGTGGGAGCTGTAACCCTAACCCTAGTACCCCAACTAGCATAGACCCTAACACTAACCCCAAGCTCTATCATGGAGACCCAATCTTTACCCAGCCCCAGCCTAACCTAATAAAGATCACACCTAATTTTAGAATTAACCCTATTTGAACCTTAAACTTAATTGAACTCATGTTTAGGGTTAGGGTTCAATGGGATTAGGGTTGAATTATGGTTGTGATTAGGGTCAAAATTCAAATAGGACTATGGTTGGAGTTTAATTAAGGTTGCTATTCACTTAGGGTTAAGGTTCAATTGGTATTCAATTTGGGTTAGGGATCAATTAGGGTTATAATTCAATAAGGGTTTAATTAAGGTCAGGGTTAAGGTTAGTCTTCAATTAGGGCTAGGATTGGAGTTAGGGTTCAATTAAGGTAAGGGTTATTGTTTATTTTAGGGTTAGGGTTCAATTAGAGTTCTCTAGGGTTTTGCAGTACAATTAGGCCCACAATTCTGAGTTCAATTTGGTGCTAGAGTTGGGGTTATATCTGAGTTCAAATAAGTTAGGTTCAAGGTTTAAAGGTAATTCCAGAGTTAGGGTTGCAATAATAAAATTTTCCATAATGATATGGAAGGCATTCAATTGGATTCATATACAAATACATAAATAAAATTAGTAATTAAGAATTCTCTAGAACTAAAGTTATAACAACAAATACAATCCTGCAAACTGTGTTTGTTCTTGTTAGGGTTTAGGATAAAATTTAAGTAATGGGTCCAAAAGCTTTGAGACTTAGAATAAAACCACAAATAAAGCATTAAGTTGGGTTTTAATTTTAATCCGGTGGCGCTAACCTAAACCATTAATTCTAGTGGTCATGTAAGCGGCCTTGACTTGGCAACCTTTCATTAAATACTAACTGTACAATGTGTAGGTTTTCTAGATTCAAAAATATGGGAGATCTCAATCGTACTCCGCCAACTCGCAGACCTAAGGTGTTTCCCTATTATTTGGCACGAGGTCAGCAAAAGGCACATGTGTGTCCTGTATGGAATGTGGGGCCCAATCTCCACTATTGACCTCTTAACCCATGGTTTTAGATCGTGCTTGAATCAAAAGCTAATGTAAATCTACATTGTTCCACCTTCTTTAGCAAGAGGAAGATGGAGGTTTGGTGAAGCATTAATGAATTATTCCCTTTGCTTGTGTAGACCGTGGTCTATAATCTGTGTGAAGATGTTGTTGTTGGCAATCATGAAGGGTGATCTTTGGATTCTCATGTAGCTCTAGTTAAACGGTGACAATACATACACCGCCAAATTGCCATGTTTGCACATGCATTTTTACTAAGCATTGATGAAGGTTGCCATTACCTCGCACAATAAATAGAAGAGGAATTTACTACTAATAGTGTCATTCTTGTAGCATTTAGAGCACTTTGTGGGTTGAGTCTAATCAAGTTTGAGTGCTTGTCTAAGAAGAGAAAATGAGTAAGTCAGTAAGGAGGTCTGTTTGTTTGAGCTCACAAAAGCTTGGTCCTGCTATTCAGGAAGGTACTTTGGTTGACAAGCCCAGGCTTGTGCCCACTAGATGCAGTAGAAGGTTGCAATTCTAGGACGTTGCTGCTCAACTGGTAGATGACAAAGGCAAGCAATCGGCGGTGTGCTCCATTACTAGTGTTGGTAGGAAAATAAGGTATGGGCAGCATGGCTCCTGTGGATGCCAACACTCCCCCATTGACCTTACGAGCAACACTTCTAATGATGTAACCAAGACCGACTCAAACTACTATCGGTATTTACTTCTCTTCAATCACGGTCTGTTCTCTGATGATGAGGAGATAGCTATGGTGCCATTGGTTGTTAAAACCCCAAGCGGACCGACCCGAACCGTATTGGGCAAGGACAAGAAAGAAGACGAGGCTAAGAGTCTACCGTATTGGGCAACAACTAGAAGCAGGCATGTATACCAGGGCCAGAGTGTTGGTAAGGGAATGGTGGCGGGTAAATAAGAAGTTGCTATGGTGCCTTCATGGAAAATTGGTTTCCTGGCATTTTTGCGTGGATAGCGACAAGGGGATTTTGATGACAATTTGTGTTCCCTTTTCTTTTAGATTTCCCTAGTTCGTGCACCAGGATTTTGATGACAATTTGTGTTCCCTTTTCTTTTAGCTTTCCCTAGTTTGTGCACCACTATGTTTTGCAGATTCAACATGTGGGAAGTTTTGAAATGAAATTCAAATGCAATGGAGATTTTGTTCAAATTAAAACCCTAGGTAGAACGACTCGAACTATATTGGGCAAGGACAAGAAAGAAGACGAGGCTGAGAGTCTACCGTATTGGGCAATAGCTAGAAGCGGGCGTGTATACCAGGGTCTGAGTGTTGGTAAGGGTAGGGTGGCGGGTAAATAAGAAGTTGTTGTGGTGCCTTCATGGAAATTTGGTTGCCCGATTTTTTTGCATGGATAGCGACAAGGGGATTTTGATGACAATTTGTGTTCCCCTATTCTTTTACACTACCCCAGTCCATGCACTATAAATATTTTATAGATTCAATGTGTGGGAAGTTTTGAAATGAAATTCAAATGCAATGGAGATTTTGTTCAAATGAGAATTTGTGGTGAAATTACATTTGAGCCTAAAGCTTGTTGCTCCCTTGTCATATAAAAGGGAATTCAAGGCTCATTTGTAGGGAGAGAACTGATGAAAGCTCTAGCTAGGTTTTGAGTTGAATATATGGGTAGAAGGATATTTGTCCTCTAATGAGGAAGTGATATATGTGGTGCCATTGGTTGTTAAAACCCCAAGCGGATAGAATAGAATAGATAGCCTATTTTTTGATTTTTGGATGAATATATACAAATTATCTTAAATTACCATACGATATGACTTATAAGCATGAATAAACATATAATTCTAATATATTTTCTCTCTCCTTATGTGGATTTGAGTGAA